>BMAO01036007.1:0-18361 GCA_019973975.1 Trichonephila clavata | reverse complement strand
ATTTAAAATTCATGACATTTAAACAAAGTATTAACTCCATGTGTTTGATTAAAAATTTAACTTTCTCTACTCTTAGTATTGTAGTGTCTGGCTACTGTTGGCGGAAGATTATGGAATGTTGGCGCTATTTAGTGCGACTTAAGCGGTGGGTTACTGTTTTTAGGGAGAAGGTGATTGACCCTGAAGGTGACGGTCGGGAAGAGAGAGGGAGTCCCTCGTTTTTTGGAAGCGCGGTGAATTGCGCTTGTGTTTTGGTTGTATTGAGAAAGATAAAGATATAATCCTGTTCTGTTGACACGACGTGCTGTGTCGTAAAATAAAAGAAAGTAATAATAAAGACATTACGAGTATGTTTGGATAGCTATATACCGGGATGGACAGACTTTTCCAGGGTATGGGCTACTTTTAAATTTTTCAAGGTGTTGCAGTCCACCCAATATCAGTGGCACACAAAAAGGGAGGGGAGGGTCCACAAGTCCCAACCCTCGTCTATAGCCCATGATTTTTTTGATCGACTATAACCCCGTGTATATAGTACGTATAGTGTAATTATTTGCTATTAATAATTTTTTTATAAATTCATGCTAATTATTTATTCAATAATTTATTTCTTACTGTTCTTTGTTCCAAACAATATACAAAATGAATATATATATATATATATATATATATATATATATATGTATATATATATGTGTGTGTGTGTGTGTGTTTGGTAGCGTATTGGGGTAGGATATGAGAATAGTAGACTTTCGACCATGGGCCAGCGAAGTGAGCCCCCTTTGAAAAATTCACCAATGCGCCCACTACACAGGGTCGTAGGTGTAGTGAGATAAGGAAAAAGTCAACAATATTTAATATAACTTAATAATATGTACTTACCTCTACGTAAATAAAAAAACTCACTTTTTTGGCACTGCGTTTAAAGCAAAGTGCAAAATAGAAACATAATAATAATAGCCACAAATATAGTAGTATCAAATGATGCATTATATTATCAAACAATTCAAAACCCACTCAAAAATAAAAAACGTTATTCTAAAGTTAAATCTCATAAAAATAGTCGGAAGTTGACTTAGTCTATGTACTGTCACCCAATCTTGAATATTCAGTATACTATCGGTTAATCTTCAGGCGGTCACTCCAAATTGTCTTTGCGGTACAGCAATAGATTGTGGTCGACGCAATGCCCACTCCTTGTTATATTCTATCATATATTATCAAAATTAAATTGAATGAAATATTTTGGTTTATATAAAATCTGTTTTTTTAAAAAAAAACATAAAACTGTTTTTGCTGTCAAGGAAAAGATAAATGTTTTATGTGTAATTATTCTTAAAAATGAAATACTATATTTGCCTTTTTGCATTAGAAAGATAGTTATTGTATTATGCATTCAGTTAAATATCTAAAGCATCTAAATTAGTTATTATGGAATTTTTTTAATATTATATTGTTTACAACTAAAAGAAAACCATTATTTACACCAAACTATTACATTTCATTTTATAAAAATATAGTAGATTTTAAATGATTAATACGGGAAATTTCAAAAATCTGTTAAATATTTAAAATCAATGTTATTTTTCTTTATATATATGGTATATCATATGAAATCAAAAACAGTACTGATTTCTTAAAATAAATGATAAAACTGAAATAGTTTATTACTGGTACTGATTATGAGACATTTATATTTTACCATATCTTAAGTGTTGAATATTCAAACACTTTTTTTTCCAACATTAATTACGTTTTCCCCGTATTCAATCACTCTCAAAACTTTTATAATTGAAGTTAAAAGAATTCAGAAGCACCCTAACTTGTAGACGGATTTCATATTCTCAGAATAGAAAGTGTGCCTTAAAACTCATTTAAAAGAACAAATGCTGACGAATGCATAATAAAAGCAAACATAAAATTGGATCCTCAAGCAGAAAGTGGGTCATTCTCCCCTTCCCGGAACACAATTAAAAAGAGTAAAGAATAATGTAAATTTCTTTGCGAAGTCCTATTATTGCCTACATACGAAGACGTTAGTAGAAATACTGAGAGCACGAATCTCATCAAATGTGATATATCTCAAACCGTAAAAATCTTGGACCGAGTTTAATATTGGGAATGGCTATGTTGACTCTGCGTAGGGGTGATAATGGAAGAGTTAAAGAGTAGTACAGAATTGCTGTGTAAGTCGAAATGGTCAGTAGACGTCTAACAAATGATTCTTAATTTGTTTTATAGGTGGCTCTGAGCTTTTGCTAGAAGCGTTTCTGCAAAACACTTTAAATAAATGTTTAAATACTTATGCCAGGCGTGCTTTACTTAGAAAGTTTATATGATGAAGAAAGTCATTGAAAAAATAAAATTTCTAGACGGCAGGAAAAAAGAAATGTGCTTAAAATATAACGAAAAAATTGTGAGTCTCTCTATTGTACTGATGAAACGCGATGTAAGTGAAATATAAAAATATGAATGTGCTGGTCTTCGGAGCAAAACACATATATTTTTTCACTAGTTATTTGACTTAAATGCATATAAATAAATACGGAATGTATATATATATATATTAATAGGTTATGGTTTTATTTATAATAATAGTTAAATTTTTGTCTAGACTTTTCTTACTTTCCTTATGGCCCAGAGTATTGGCAAATTCAGGTGAATATTAGCTGGCCTAAAAACTTTGTTTAAACCTGCAATCCTGGTTCGTAAGGCCATGAGTTTCTCTAGTACTACTGTGGCTAAGACTTAATTCTATCATAACTTCGTTATCTTAGGATTATGACTATTTTGTGCATATTTTTGTAATATATATATATATATATATATATATATATATATATACAGTCGAACCTGTATAATGCGAATTTTTCAATAAAGTGAACATATTCCTCGAACCAAGGACATTTCACGATTTTCTTCGTAAAATAACCTCCCAACAACGAACAGAATTTTTGTAACAAACTTTCTCTCTTGTGATTCAATTTTGTCTCCCTATTTTGAAATGTTTTTAGACATTTCGAGTAATTTTTTCTCTTTAGCACACACTATGGTGGCCCTAAATGTTAAACTGGTTGTATTAGGTGCCTAACTCATGGAGAGCAATGGCGTTCTGGGCATTTCATACAATAAGTGCAACATTCCCCCCCCCCATTATCCAGTTCTCTAGAAACATTTTCGATATTCCATTTTCCCCTCAGTGGAGTCTCGTGTCTTTGAACCAGTTTCCGTTCATTTGTAATGTTGACCAGTCGTACTGGTAACTTCATTTCTTGTAACTCGAAAATGTCAAATCTTAAGTAAGTTAGTATCAAAGAAAAAATTAATTCTTCAGGAAGTTGATCGAGGTGTCAAGAAACTTTTCTCTTGCAGTGTTTCTTTATATATATATATATATATATATATATATATATATAATATATATTAGTTTGCAAAAATGTGTGAATAATTACTTTCTTTAATATGTAGTGTTTAAAAATTTAAAATTTGTTTTATGTGGTCTATAAGGAAAATTGAAAGATGAAGCTCCATATAACGAATTTTCCACGTAACTACCTTTTTTTCGGGATTTAGCGACTTCATTATATAGAAATCCGACTGTAAATATATATATGTCAATCATCGACTTTATTTTAAATTTCACATTGATTTTATTTAACTAACCTAAACTATGTGGTCAATATTCATTTGCCTAAAATGTTCCAATAAAGATACATTTTTGATTGCATACAACTAAAGATAATACAAGGGGTGATCAAATGAAAAGGTACGAAACGACATAAAAATGAAACAGTTAAATATTTGCATATTCCGCCATGGGAGAATGTAGTGAGACTTCTCAGGATGCCATTAGAGGCTCTGACTGGGATCGAATCATGCGCGGGCGCCCGCATGCGCAGGAGAGAGCAAAGGCTCTTATAAAAAGCGGCGTCCAAATGATGCGGCAGTCCGTATGAGGACAGGATGGCGTTCGCGTTTCAAAATTCGACGATTGAAGGAGGAGCGAAAGTGTTATCCGATTTCTGACAGAGGAAGGTGAGAAATCCCCAGCTATTCATCGGCGGATAGTGACCGTTTACGGGGAGAAATGTGCCTCTGACACGTCTGTCAGAAAATGGAGTGCCCGTTTTCGTGCAGGCCGTGAGAGTGTAGGTGATGACCAGAGACCAGGCCAGGCAAACACTGTCATCATAAGCGATCTCATCGACAAGGTGGACGACCTAGTGAGAAGTGATCGGCGTGTCACATTGCGAATGTTGGTGCTGAAATTGGATGTCAGCTATGGAACCGAGTGGACAATTGTTCACGACAGGTTGCGATTTCGGAAGGTGTGTGCCGCATTGGTTCCGAAGCAGCTCACTGACCAGCAAAAGAAACTGCGTATGGGACAATACTGCAGCATCTGTTTCGGTATCAGGAAGACCCCGCTTTCATGAAGCGGATCGTCACAGGTGATGAGACCTGGTGCCATCACTACGAGCCAGAGACAAAGCGTGACAGCATGCAGTGGAAGCATGCGTCGTCACCTCCCCCTAAAAAGCTCAGAGCCGTGAAGTCAGCAGGCAAGGTGTTGCTCACTGTCTTTTTCGACGTTCAAGGTCAGCTACTTGTGGAATTCCTCGAGCACAGAAAAAGCATTAACTCCGATGTGAACTGTGAGACACTCCGACACCTACGCAGGTCCATCAAGAACAAAAGACCAGGGCTGCTCACGAAGGGTGTAGTTCTGCTCCATGCTAACGCGCGTCCACACGTCTCCAGAGTCACACAAATGGAACTGGACAAGTTCCAATGGGAGACGTTGGACCATCCGTCCTACAGTCCGGACATGTCACCCTGCGATTTCCATGTGTTTGGTCCACTGAAGAAACACCTGAAAGGAAAACGCTTCAACTCGGACGACGTACTCAAGGACACTGTGAAGGACTGGGTCTCGTCACAGCCACAGGAATTCTGGAACAAGGAATCCTGCGGCTTGTTCATCAGTGGGATCGTTGTGCTCAGGCCTATGGTGTACATTTTGAATAAAGTCTACATTTGTACCTACCGTGTTGTTTCGTACCTTTTCATTTGATCACCCCTTGTACTTAACAGAACGCAAAAATGCAAGAATTTTAGTTTAATTTTCAATTTTAAAGTTTTTACACTATATTTTTATTTTATAATTGTGGATCACAAAACACCCTAAAAGTTTGCTTTTGTAAAAATATTCTGTACGCTATAAAAAATGTTTCATATATCTTGAAATAATTTCACCAATACTTACAAAATTTCGTGTTCGTACGTCTTTTTCAAACGGTTGAGGATTTTATGTATGTATGTATGTATGTATATATAATGCACACACACAAGATGAAGCATGGTGTATACTTACATTGTAATGGGGATAGAGATAATATCCGCCTTTTGGGATTATTTTTCCATTTTCATTTCTCCTCAAGCAACAAATTGCACTGTGCCTAGCCAGTCCATGTTCTTTGTCGAAAATATCAAGAATCTAAATTCCCGCCTTCAATGAAGAATTCTTACCTTCATCACAACGAAAGTCCCAGATAAGAAGTATTTCAGTATCATGGGCAAACTGCAACTCTCAAAAACACACACACACACTAGCACTAATAATCTCCCTATAAGAATTAAAAGCCTGCGCAAACAAAGGAAAAAAGAATAAAATATCAGTCCTGTACAGCGTTGGCAGGCATTTCTCAAACTTCTAACGCCCCTAGTGGTGCGTGATAATTCTGCGAGGAGGCCCGAGCATATTAAAGAATTGAAAACAACATATTATTTTTTTTAAAAAAAATTATTTATTTACTGATTTTATAAATAAACAAAATACTTCTATAAATGTAATTAAAAAAAATACTGCATAATTTGTTTTATAATTAATTTAACAATACTGTAAGTTAAGAATACATTTAATAATTACCAGTGTACCCGTGGATTTGTCATATGTAAATTTGCATACATAAATTAATACTTATCAAGGTAATTTGTACGGTTTATAATTAATCCCCTTACTGCAAAAATTTACACTATTCACACACTCTCCAATGCTACCGTTTTTCATGTAGGCACACGTGTGTGATGTATTGTGCGGGGGGGAGGGGGGAGAAAAGGAATATGTAAGTAAATCCTCTGAAATAAGTTAATCCTTCGCAAACACTGCCAATGTCTTTTTTTTTCAAATAAATTCCAATTTGGAATAATTTTATGAATAGCAGTGCACATGCACAGAAAAGATCGTAATTCGGAAAGACGTATATATACGTCCGGGACAATTAACTAAGACGTTTACATACGTCGATTAAGTAAGACGTTTATATAGGTCGATTAAGTAAGACGATTATATACGTCGATGTCATTTAAGTGTTTAAAGTCGTATTGCTGCTTCAGCGTCAAAGTATAGTATTATTGAATTCAATGCATTGTGTTAATGTATGGAAGGAGGGGGGGGGCGTGGTGTAAATTATAATTGTTTGTGTGTGAATATGGGGTCACAATTATTGATAGTTTAAGAAGCACTCTCGAAGGGGCAAACTCATTGTGGCCAGCTTTTCTTAGCCCGTACGGTGTACGCAAAATACAGAAGGGGTTAATTAAATTTTCTTTTAAACTCTGCTTTAAAATACCTAAAAGTATTCATAATTGTGTTATTTTAAGTATTAAACACCAAAATCCCTAATTAATTATTAGTTTATATTCATGTTTACATATATTATAAAATAATGGGAGCTATTTATAAAGTAATAGTTTGAGATTAGAAATTAATAAGATTAATTTTCTGTTAAATATTATCATTTTATACTATAAAGATACTTTAATACTTATCAAACAATTAAAATAAAATTTAACGTTTCAATCAAGTAACCATTAATCATTGTCTTAAATAAGTACATCTGAATAATTTTCACATTTTGCGTTAAAAGATACATTCGAAAACCGTAAAGTATGTTAAATCATATAATTATTGTTTAATGCTATAATTAATAATGTACAATTAACCGGATTTTTTACTTTGGGAGATGCTAATTTAAGATGCTTGCTAATTTAAAGTGCGTAAAACAAAATGCAAAGCTTACATTTAAAATGATTTATATATTTCATATCTTATTACATTAAGGATTTGATAAATTAGAAAATTATTGTACAAAATAATTTTAAATGCGAATGCAAAATGTGGTTCAAAACTAGGTTCGCTTACAATATTTTTTATATATATATATTCATGTGGGTTTAAGTATTTATTATCTTAAACAAATGTTTATATAATAAAAAATGGCTTTGAAAAAAGTTTAAGTAACTGTGCTGTTGTGTGTGTTTTTTTTAAACTAGTTTTCAAATTACACCTGATAGGATGTTGTAAAGCTTAAAATAATATTTCCAAAACTTTTATACTTTTCAAAAATTGCAACAAAAGAAAAAGAATTTGGGTATGTGCTTAATCGTTAATAGAGCAAAAAGGACTTGAAAGTTTTAAAACAATACTAGTACAAATACTCTTTCTCTGAATAGAAAAATCTCTAATATCTTAAATAAACTATCATAGAAACAATCCGTAAGTCATTTTCTTTCTTTTTTTGTGATGTATAATATTTTTTTTTAAATATTATATGGCTTTCAAAAAATATTTAATATACAAAAAGGATTTAGATTCCAGATAAGTCAATTCATGCAAAATAAGATCGTTCAAAAAGAAAATCATTGAACTGTACCAAATGCTTTATAACAAGATGTTGTAAATGTTTTAAAAATGTTTAAAGATGTTTTAAAAAATTTTCGATTTGAATAACATTTTTTCTAATTATAGCTAGTTGCATTCTCTTAAAACTTTTTTAAAAAAATTGTTTTTCATAATTCCTCAACAAATAATAATACTTTCATTATATGGAATTGAATAGTATTTTGTATTTGGTAGGAGAATTCTGAAGGGGCATAAAGGAAAGTTTTTTTTAATATAAGTATTCACATTTGTGCAAAGTAGTAAATAAAAATAATAAAAGTACTAGAAATTTCTTTGTAATGATTTTACTAACTACCAATTTTAAAGAAGCCCACTTTTGTTAGAAAAGCAAAAACTCCAAATATATTTTTAATAAGATTTTATGTTTTATATACTGTGTGTTTACGTCATTTTTGAAATATAGTAATATATACCTCATTATTTTTTTAAAAAAGAAATGTGATGCAATCTAAAATTTAAGAAAATTTTTTGAACCCTGCATTTTGCTCTAAGTTCTTCATTGAGTTTTGTTTTGTCGCAAACATCAAAACGCTTACAATTTTGCAATTTTTTATTTTAATTTTAAGGCACATTTTTGCATCCATAGAAGCATTATATATTTATGAGAAATAGATATGTAGAACGCTGGAAAATTTAATTTTAAGATTGTAAGCTAATGTGATGTAACAATGACTTATGTACACTTTCCTCAAAATCTGTTTTGTATATAATATGTAATATAAATTGCTATTTTTTTATATGAGGAATGCATTCTTTCTATCTAATGTTCAAACTTTATGAGCGTTCGACAGTTTTTGTGAAAAAATTAAGAAAAATTTAAATAAATAGTTACAAATTCTTAAAAATGTTTTTTTTTTCTTAAAATTTTAATTGTATCTAGTTTTGTATTTATAAATACACAGTGTAGTTCTTAAATTATAAATCAAGTGGATATATACAAAGTGAAACTTGAGGACTAATTTAAATTAATAACACAGCTTATGTAAGATAGCCATTCTGTTATTCCTAACTGCTTATTGTTAACTTTTGAATACTCATGAATAGATTTTTTGTTTGTATCTGTTGTTTTTACTTTAAAATAAATAAATGTTCATATGTACGAATACAAAATCCGGCCTTCCATTTAAATTAGGCATCAAATTAGCTCTTTAAATTTATCAAAAGTATTTCCTTTGTGTATTTTTATAACAAAAAACATGTGTAAGGAATAGTGCAATATTCTATAATGATGATGTTTTAAGTAATGTAAAAATATTAAAATTTACTAACGTTATACTTGGAACATTTTAAGCGATTAGAATGTGCAAGAAATACCCTTAAAGTTTTTGAAATGGCATTTTTTCATCTTGAATTTATTTTTATAACAAAATTTATCCTTTTTTCTTATTGATTTCAAAACATTTTTATGTTATGTATCGACAATTTATAATTTTTATTTTCTTTCTACTGATATATTGACTACTTACTTTTCGGTTCGTCTTCTTTTTACACATAAGTACGCTTAGAAATACATTTTAAGATAATTATTCTGTAATCAATGAGAAATAAATTCCGTAGGCGTAACACAAAAAATGATTGGCTCCATTCAGGTGAAGTTTAATTACATGAGCTTAAAGAAACTTCTTTTACTAGAAACCTAATGAGATTTCCTTCAGGTCTTTACATCTTAATGTAAATAGAAATGGATCAACTTTCTTTTTAAATTGTATGTCTTACAATCCTTTTACTTTTTTTTGTTTCTTGGATTTTCGTTCCTTTTTCTTTCTTCCCCCCGTTTTTTGAAATATATTAAATGATTTTCAACTTTTACTAACTCTGCAAAATTGAGAAAAGCATAATATTAAAACAGAATTTATAAATTATTTTTAATATTTCTCAAGAATATATACAAATGTATTTATTATGCTTAGTTTGTATTAAATGATACACACTTATTTATATTTCAAATTATCCTGTATGATATGAACTATTTTAAAAATTCTTCGAAATTTAATGATTTATATATGTTAAGTTCCATATATTAGATGAATTTATGCAGATATGATTCCATATATATATATATATATATATATATATATATATACTCTACTGTTCGAATTAATTGGGACAAAGGGAAAGAAAAATGATTTTTTTTAATACCTTAAATTTGAATAATTTCAAACCTTAAATAGACTGAAAATCTGTATATTAGTATGAAGTATGTATTCCTTTAACAGAAATGACCTCTTTAGCACGTATTTACATTGACTCCACTAGTGTAGTGCCCATGTTCTTGACTTCATTATTGTGGAACCACACTTGCATATCACGTTCTATCATTTATTCTGTTGTCTTGCAATTCATCTTAACTAAACGATTTTTGAGAATATGCCTTAAGTTCTTAATGGGATTTAGGTCTGGTGAATTACCAGGCCAATTAATTACTTTCAGTTTGTTTAATAGCATAAAAGTCTGGATCAATTTCGAATTGTGACAAAGATCAACTCATTTTTAAATGCCCCGTCGAACGTTTCCGTGAAAGGAACACTCTTACGGCGTAATACTTCTACGTATTTTACAGATTTGTACATGCTTTTAAGAGGAATTAAGTTTCCTGTGCCATTTGTTGTGAATCTCCACCCCCTCCCTCCTAAAAACATCCTTTTAAAAGGTTGTTTTATAGTCTTTTATAGATATGATCAGCTCGTACTTCATTTCGTCTAACTACTTTTGATTTGTATCCCTGCACTATAAACGTGTTTTATCACAGGAAATACCCTTCTTTTAGTTGTTAACAGTCAATGATCAGTATTTTCTGGCCCATATGCTAAGAGTTTTTTCATCATTTTCTGAGTTAGAAATTGTTTTTCCCTTGGTCTTGTTGCCTTATGGCTAACTTCCAGAAGTTTTTTCCGTCCAGTTGAGGTAATCACTGTGACACCATAATCCAGTAAATCCCTTGAATGATCAATGCTTATCTTTCTTGGATTTATTTTGATATTTCTTGTTAGAATTTTATCAGTTTGTGGAGTAGTTTCAGGTTTGCGCCCACATTTTCCTTTTCTTTTTGGCGACAATATGATCCGAAATCTGAAAATGTTCTTAAAACTCTTGGAACACTTTATTTATCCACACCAACTGCCCTAGATGTATGTTTTAGTCCATTATTCTTCTTTTGAAAACATCCTGACAACATTTACTTTAGACCGCAAACTAATACATGGATTAGTTCTTCGAGTCACTCCAAATGCGAGTGAAGTAGGAAGGACGAGTCTTCATGCTAAGAGTAAGGTAGCCAGTAGCTCACATGTGGTATACATTAGATTCTTTGGTTTTGTTGTGTAGCGTTTTTACAGCAGTGTTGCCACTAATAAAGTTCCAAACTTCGTACAAAAAGTATAATATTATAAAGACAATAATATTCCAAAGAAACACAACATATTCATTCAACGGGAACATAATCTATTCATTCAAACGGCTTAAGAAACAAGCTTTATTAAAAGTATCAAAAACGAGGTAAACTTAGTGATCAGATATCTGTAAGATACTTGAGGAGGGAATATTTCTCATCAATTTATTACATGTAATGTATTAACCAGAATGCGAATGATACAAGTATTCTTATTGACTTCTAGAAATTGAACTTAGTTACTAATTATTAGAATTTATTTAAATAGATTTTTCGTATGCATACTCCCAAAGTAAGTTTAAAAAAAAAATAGGCGTATGGAGAATAATAAATTGATCCTTGAATGATTCAGCGAAAATCCTTTCAGGACAATTTGTAACTATAATATTTGATTAATAAAAAAGGCAGATATTTTTTTAGAATTTAAAATAACTTTATAAATAATTTGCAATGAAATTTTTGAATCGCATTTACCTCTTAAATTTTATTTTATATAAAATAAGAAAAAATATCTGTGAATTTTAATAAAAATCTGTAAAAAAAATTGTTTAAACATGAAACGAAGATGGATACAAATCAAAAGTATTAATTTGAAATGTAATTGCAATTATATTAATGGCCCTATTGACCTCCTTGGTTTGGCTAACAAGTTAACAGTTTTGTAAAACTACATCAATATAAAACTAAACTAATAGGGCTAAATAGTTTATATTTTACTAAGATAAAAGACCTCTCAATTTAAGAAGGTATATTTACATTTGAGGTAAATAGAAACAGTGAACTAAAATTTGGAGTGAGAAATGTAAGTATACAATTAAAATTAAACCTAACCAAAAAGCTCGTTTTAATCACAATACATTCTTGATATATCTATAAACATACTTAGATCATTTTCAACAGCAGTACATTTTACTTTTTTGTATAAAATAAATTTCAAAAAATTTATTCCTCTCTTTCTTTAAAATAAATTTTCTTTAGAAAAAATATGATAAGCGATTAAGCTTAAACTTATAATTATTCTAGCAAAATATTTTCGAGAACTGAGCATATGTTCATTGAAAGAAGCAAATTCAATGGGATAGGACAAATTCACACTAAATGAAGTTATAAAAGATGCATGAAACTTCGTATTATTAAATACTCTATTTCTGATGAAGATACAAACAAAATTATTGCTGCATGTAACGGTATTGTTCCCTAAATATTATATGTTTATGAAAAATATAATATAAAATGGAGAATGTATGAATTGATTAGTTTAGCATTTTTTTGAATGGATAAAAATTGTGTCGTCTGCCATCTATTATCAATTGAAACTACATTTGTTTCGAAGCTCATAATATATCTATAACTTTTTTTAAGTATGAGATATAACTATTTTGATTCTATTCTGCCCTAATTCGGACTACCAGTATTTCAATAGAATCTAGTCGACTTCCGAAGCCGATTGGTATGCTTATTTTGATCTTGTAGTCATAGTTAATGTTTCCCTAACTTTCCCGTGTTTACTCAGCAAATTGTGGAATTGGAACACAATATGTGTTTCATTGACCGCGAGAGTCAATGTTTTTCTTGCGAATCATACTCTGAGATGTAAGAATCAGAAAATCATAGATCACCTATTACAATTCTGCCGTTAAGACTTGAATGCGTTTGTAAGTTGAAATGTATATTATTTGTAACCGCGTTTTTTCCTTATGATTAAATTTTTATTTGTATTATGTCTGTCGTTTTCTAATCATTTACGAAATGATCTGCTTCAGTATAATTTTCTAAAATTAATTACTAATATTTTTAGATTATCTGTAGCTTCCATTGTGCATGTGTTTGAAGTATTATCTGTTTAATCTGCTTAAGTCTTCCTTTAAAGTCATCTTGAGTTTTTGAAGTTGTTTATAAAAATATGATTATTTATATATATATATATAGAAGGAGCTACATATACTAGTTGTTTTTCGCAAATACATTTGGGAAGATGAAATAAGAAATTTTATTGTTTATTGTTAATATATGCTGAGGAATTAAGATTTTGAATTTTTTTTTATAGTTGAAGACGGTTTAATTTAAGATACAATGATATTACATTTTTATTTAGTCATATTCTTTTTTATAGTTAAAAGTTTTTTAATAACATTATGTGTTTGTACTTTTTTTTTTCGCTTGATGAAACATTGAGGTTTTATTATATAATGTTTTTTATGTTAGAGATTGTAAATAATTAATTTAATTAAAAAATATGTAAGCCTATTTCTTTTTCCAGCTTTCCTTTTTTTATAACAGCTTCAGCTCTGGATGCATTCTAACGACTTTTCACGCGAATCAGCGTGTGCGGTACTTAACATTACCATATAATCAGGAGATAGTTTTGAATAGAAATCGCATGGGTCCTTTCAATCAGAGTAACTGGCATCCAAAAGGTTTTGGAAATTTCGTTTTCTTATAAGTTAAACATCATGAAAAGATCTTGCATGGATATAGATGACATACAAAATAAATATAACTAAACGAAAAGTGATGGCTTACTGCAATACTATAAACTTAGTTTCACACAAGAAAAAAAATTTAAAGTCTTGAAAGAAAGATATCAGTTTCACAAATGTCTTTAATTCATATTGGCTTGCCAATACAATAACTCTTCTAATATTTATTTTTTTCCACACACAATCATTTTCACATATCGATAGATAAAAGTAAAATACTTATAAAATATCATTCAAAGAGGAAAATTAAAATTAATTAATAATTCATTACCTTTATTGTTATTGATGATAATTTAGGAACAAATTAAAGCTTGTTCCTGTTTCAAAAATTACAGAAATGAGCGCAGCAAAGCGTGTAATACTTTCCACTCCATACTTTCATCGAAGCGATGTGGCACAATTAAGTTAATTATCTTCTTCTTTACATTATTTCTTCACGTGTGTGTATATAATTAAAGGAAACGAAGTCTACCCACTGAATAGAGGTAAAATAATTCAGTGGAGCACAGAGGTATGCAAATAAGTTATTAATTGAATTATCCTTAATGAATTATTGTTGTTGCCACACGCCTTCTTAATCGTTTCAGCAAAGGCTGGTGCATATTCATAGCGAAAGTAAATTAATTCAGTTATTATAATTCTATCGAATTTTCCCACATTGAAAACGCTGACTGTTAGTAACTTGAGTAATTGTAATTAAGTTTTATAACTTATGCCACAAATAAATATTTATTGAAATCACGGTAATTAATATCATCAGCTCCTACTATTATTTGAATGCCTACGAGTATAACAAAACCCTTATTTTAGTTTTCTGTCACTCCTTTAACTTTCACCTTTGCTTTCAGAATCAGTATCTTAATTTTTATTAGTGGTTATAAAGAAGTCGAAAGCAATAATTATGATATAAAAATGAAAAAAACTTTCGAAATATTTTTATAAGTCGCACAACACACCTCACACTAAACATTAATATGTTAAGTATATAATTTCGAATGATATTTGAGCGGTGAATAAATATACGGTAAAATATATTTAACGCGAAAACGTTTAAGACGAAATACCAATTAACATGAGGTAATACATTAGCCCTGACCAACTTCGTATTTCCATGCTATTTTTTTCTCTTAACACGAAATAATTTACCTTCTGAGAATGAACAAAATACGGAAAACACCAGCCGGATTGGAGTCCCTTATTGAATTATCGGAATAACTCATTGTAGCAGATGATGATAATGTGTAAATAGCCTAAATTATGACCGAGACAGTATCACTCTCGAAGTAGACCCATTTAGCTTTCACACACTTCTGCATACCGTGCTTTAATTGCTGGTGACAGTTCTGGAAAGAGAGTTTTAGAAGGCCCTTCAGAAGATCATCCGTGTTTGCCTGAACCGCATTAACAGAGGTAAAATGGGTTCCCTTTGAACAAGATTTAACTGTTGGAAGTAAAAAAAAATACATGGTGCCAAATCAGGTGAATAAGGAGGATGTCTCATAACAATAATGTTTCTGCTAGTTAGATACTGCTTGATTGATAAAGTCCTGTGATCGATGCATGTCTTTGTGCAACAGCCTTTCATGACTCCCATTTCTGGACTATTTTTCCCTAATTTTTTTTAACAAGTCATTTTAGAACTTCAATGTAGTAGTGTTGATTGACAGTTGAATCATTGATGTGAGTGGAAACCCAATCATATTACGAGTTTTATCATGTTTTGGTCTGAAATCCCTAATCTTTGGCACTTATCAGTTCATCATCTTTGGCACTGACCCTTCCTTCTGAAAACCTCTTATACCTTTCAAATACATGCGCAAGAGACAAAGTTTATCTTCCTGTTAATCAGTTAATATTTTAAGGTTTGAACATCGTATTTCTCAAGTTTTACAAGAAACTTGATGTTGATTCGGCATTTTTCCAGTAAAATGCAGTTGCACATGTTCACTCAATGCGCAGTGCTCCCAACTGGCATCATCAATTATATTGAAAATGTCATATGGATAAACGAGGTTCGTGGATGACGTCACCGAAACAGTTGTTACCAAATCCACTCTTTTTTTAAGATTCACACTTAAGGCCTTATCACACGTACACGTTTGGTGTAATTTATGGTCCAATTCGTGCAATTTTTACTCCGTTGTCATAGCAATAGCTTTCGAACAACTCTTTGCCAGTGAGGTCAGAAAGTTGCTCTAAATGAAAGTTGCTTGAAATTCCAGCCAATGGGCTTTTCGGCACCCTACGTCATAAAGAAGATGGTGATAACGTGGTAGCTTCGCATCAAACGCATCAGAGATATGCGTATAATATTTTAATGGTGTACAATATTTTAACGCGTATAATATTTTAAGCAGAATGATGCTCCATTTCTGCTTACCCCCCCCCGTAAGCAAAAGCGTGAGTGAAATAAAAGAAATAATATTGGATGGTCATTTTCCGAAGCAGAAAAATCAGCTAGTAATATTTCAATGTGGAGAGAGAGCGTGTCATTTTGTTTACGGTAACCCTTCCCCTTAGATTCGGGAAAAGTTATGCCAAAAAATTGCACGGAAAATTTACGTGTGATACCGCCTTTAGTCTCGTTTTTTTGAGACCATGCACATATCTATCTAAATTAAATAAACTCTAATAAACTTAATTTTGTTGATACAAGCGTTTTCTTTTCTTTTTTGCAATAACTTTTTACACGAAATAAAAACGAAAAATATTTCAGTTCATTTAGTTTCATGTTAAAACATTTTCGCTGTGTTAGCTATGAAATTATAAATGCAGTGAAACATTTTTAAATCCTTACATGTATCTTAAATATTTAAATAAATTGAATTTTTATGGTTTCATGGAATTTAGAAAGGTCTTCTTCAAACGTTTTATAAGTATTTCTATATCCAAAATAAGAATTTTTTCTTAGAATTGTACTTATTTAATTTATCTTTCAAAAGTTTGATGGTTCTTTTATTCCTCAATAGCTTGACAGCATAAGGAGGTTTTGGCTTTTTCCTGCTAGTGTTCTCTCCATTTTTAATTCTCAAAACTCGAGTCTTTTTCTAAGCCATCAGTCCATCTAAGAATTTGCCTGCATTTTCTCCGATACTCGGATTTTGAATCGAAGAAAGACTTTTCCCCGAAATGTTACTTGAAAATAGGAATATGCAACGACCAATGAAAAATAATTCTCTAAATGATTAAAATCTAAGAATATACAACGTCATTTATTTTTATTAATTATTTAAACAATCAAAATTGTTGTTTTATTTCTAAATGATACAGAAATAATTATTGAAAGAGATTGATACAACGATTGATATTATGACCATGTGGAAATATAAAACCAGATAGATTTTTGTATTAAACACATGAGTAATTTATATCAATTTTAATGAAAAAATTTTAATTTAAAATGGTTCTTTACTGAGTATATGTTACTGAACAAATTAAAAAATATGACTCAAGTAAAACTATATCTTCTTAAAAATTCTAGATAATTATTTTTCCTGATAATTAAAATTAGCATAATTGAAATCTTAATTTAGTCCTTTTTTAGCATTGTTTTTTGATAAAAACAGATTAATAATCTTCCTCTAACTTAAGGAACATGGTACGACCCAACAGGTAATAATCAGTTAGATAAAGAAATGGAAAAAATTATTTTTTGTATACTTTTCTATAATTTTACAAAAAAATTATCTAAGCTAAAAAAATCGAGAGTTATGAGAACTTTTATGATTTTTTGGTACACAGATTCATAGCAAATAGAAATTTTAGACTAATTTTTTACGAAAAAGAAAAAAAATTAGTTTATCTTCTTTTTAAATTTTAAGATTTTCTTTATATGGTGCCAAAAGTTTTGATATTTTTTTTCTAACTATTGCTATTATATGTGTAACCAAAGTTAGTATTCATTTTCGATTGAAAGAAATACTTATTTGCTTAAAGATAAGTGAATTTAGATCTTACACACATTTTAACTGTCAGGCCCGTTATTATCTCTAGGACAACACAAGAGTTCCAGAATGTCACACTCGGTCTCACGATGGGTAGTATTTTTTCACATTGCATATTATTATTTTATATGCGAATACATATCAGGAGCAGTTTATTTCAACTTCATCCATTAGTCTTTTGCGTAATGCAACAACTTTTGTACCCTGATCCTCAAAATTACTCAATGATCCCTAAGGATTCAGGACTCTCCGCAAGGGTGGAATTCGGAATTTTCTCATCTGCACCAACTCACTATCTTCACTTCATTCTTTGCCCAACGTAAATTCCACAGAAAAGTTGTTGCAGAGTTCAGTCTATTCTGTACTACCTTGAAGACTCTGACATCCACTTTTCTTATGTTCGGGTCATAGCGGAAATCTAGGCAAAGATAGAGGGGACTAGTTGGCCAAAGTGCAAGTTGCCAAGATGTGAACCTTTCGATGCCTGTGCCATTGTCCAACTGGAAGCATTGAGCTTGGAAAATAACTGTTTCCTGTATGAAACACCGAATTCCTGGCCTCACCTAAGGATTTTTGGACTAAAAGATTTTTCGACTTTTTATCAATGCTGAAAGGTAAGATATTTGTTACTGATTTTAAGTATATGCCATATATTCTAACAGGACATGACAATTTTAAGAGCTATTTGTCTAGATTAATCTAATTGTTGAGATATTTGATCTTGTGGTTAGGTTGCTGAAACTGCAGAACATGCATTGAAATCTATATTTATGTAAAGGTGAAAATTTTAAAAAGGAGTTGGAAT
>BMAO01036006.1:0-24516 GCA_019973975.1 Trichonephila clavata | reverse complement strand
CCAATCTGAAGGAGAGAAAATTTTAAATGAAACCAATTTCGCTCCAAAATATATTTAATTGAAAATCTATTATTGATCTCAATCAGTGTGTGAAGGCGTATTGCTAAATTTTCAAGCTAATGCTGTTTTAAAAGTTTCACCATTCTTCTCGAAAATGTTTAGTGAATTCTTTAGAATTTTTCTGTTAAGTGCATATCAAGATAATAAAAAAAATTTCTATGTAAATATAAAATCAAGCAAACCAAAGCTTATCAGAAATAAACCTGTAGAGAGAGAAAAAAATTTTCAATTCATTCTAATAGGCCATTTCATTGCACATGTATTGTACACTTTGTAAGCTACGCTGCGTAAAGGTTACGATGAAAGCTGCGCAAATAGTGTTATAAACTGTGACAGAATTGAACGATTTGAATCGCATTAGAAAAAAAACTCGCATCACTTCAATGCTGCAGAATATCGATTCTTTTAAGAGAGAACAATTGCATTGAGAACACGCAACGTACAAAAATAAAATTCATTGAGCGTTATTTAGGAAAACTATGACGTGTCTCGGTAATGGAATAATATTTTGACATGTGCGTTGCTTTTTTTAAGACCTCATCCTGCAAAGTTATTATTTCGACTTCAGATCACAAACAGATGTTCGAAAGAGCGGATGGTTGGGGGCTTTTACTATTTACTTCCTGAAATTCAGAAATGAAACATGTGAGAAATCGAAGAGTCAGAGAGAAAATAATAAAATCATCCATAAATATATATATATATAAAATATATACATATATATTATTGCTTAATAGCGAAAATACCAGAAAAAATATTCAATTTTGTTTCGCAAATATTGTACATATTTCTCGTGCATTACGTGAAAAAAGAATGAAGAAATTTATGAGAATGGATTATTTAGATCTTTATTTTTTCTCTAGCATAATTGCGTTGCAAACTATTTTACAATTTTGTGAATCACACGAATCTAAATTCCTGCTACAAACGAATGATACGCTTAAAAGCAAAAAGGGGAACCTTACGTTACTTTCATTCAACTCATAACATTAGAGTGTCATCTCATGATGTTGCATCGCCGCTGTAGCCAAGTGGTCAGGTCGCGAATTCGTGGCCGGTCTAACCAATCGTGGGTTCAAGCCTGAAGCCGTCGTGTAGAGGGACTAATGTACCTAAATCTGTCGGGTTCAAAGTCATCCACGTTGGTGTGGTTTGAAGAGTGGATGCGGCTTACATATCGTCCTCGTCACTTGACCGTCGGTTATAACTAAGTGGTCTGTGTCTAACACCCCTAGGAGTGCTTCGAAGTGGGGCATTCATAAACCATCCAGTGCAACCTTGATTTGACAATTTGAAATATTCTTCTCTCGTCTAGTTTCTTGTCGCGCTATAAATATATCACTTTTTCACCTTTAACATATTAAGTTCTGAATTTATTTTTTTCATCAAAAACATATGGAGTTTATTGTAAACAATTGGAATTGTTGATTCAGGTATAAATGCGTTGTTCTCTAAGAAAAGGGATTCGAATCATTACATCAATGTCGGCGCAATTTCTATCAGGAAGAGTCTTGGATTTTGGAAGTATTCTTTAACACTGAGGGGGGAGGGAAGTGGTGATACTACCTTTTGTTGTAATTTTCAAATAATTTTCTCCTATCAACTTGTGATGCTGCTGCTTTTCCTCCGTAAAAATAAACGAGTCTAGATTTTCATTAAATCAATGGTAAGTGTTCGAATATTTTAGTTTGACTGCCCGAAATAAATTTTTCTAAAATTGTATCTCACTAAGCAACGAATAAATTTTTACTGAAATAGGAGTATTTCACTAAATAATTACTTTTAAAATATGTTCTGACCTCTAAGTTTCAGCTTTCCCCTGACATTAAGAATCTCAATTTCCGACACTGGAAACGGATTCTGTGTATTTATGCCGATACTCTAGAGAAAGCCAACCAATTCAAACCAACCACTACTATCTACGATATTTACTAAGAATCCACTGAGCCTTATTCGCATGCAATGGATATGTATAAAAAGTGTATATTTGAATGGAGCGGTCTTTTTCTTCTCAGTGACCTGGACTTGCGCGAATTCGGAACTATGCGATTTTCAAATCTCGTCGATTCGCCTTTTGTTTGAACGCTACACAACCAGACTACACACTTCCCGCTTAGCTAATGCACGTGTTTGTAATTGGGTGTGAGACGCTTAGCTGTAATAATTTTTTTTTTTTTTACCTAAGGAGTGCGTGTGTGTTATCGTGTTCTTTATATCTACTCAGATCTGAGAGACGACTATGTCATCCAAACAAAACAGAACCCCTGGTCTGTCTTTAGACCCAATCAGCAGATCGAATGACAGTGTGTTAGGAATTGGACCGAAGGCCTCGGTTTAATTGAAAGAGGGTTCCAAATTTTAGAAAATGTAGACCCAAACGAAGAGTATGTTTTTTCACCAAGACAAAGAATAAAGAAGTTATTAGCATGCCACGAGGAATTTTTGCTGGAGGAAAAGAAATCTATGGTCTTGCAGACTACATAGTTAAATTTTATGAAACTTTCGATATCAAAATAACTTCAGTTTGGTATTTTGCATTTGTGCTATTGACAATTTTATTGAATATTTTTCTTCTAAATTATAATTTTGTTTCGTCTCCGGTCCCAACTAAAAATAATTTATAGGTATTTATTTGCGAAATTACACCCGACTTACTCGGTTATCACTCAGTCCCACCTATCGCGTAAGTTCGGGATACTTGACCCCTCTCTTTTTGTGGACATTCAAAGAAATGCATTGAGTTAAGGAAAATTTTGCTATTCACTCAGAATAATAGTCATCTGTAGCAAGGGCAATCTAATTCAAAGCGCTCGAGTTCTGCTGCCCAATGTCACTTTTTTTGACGGTTTTCTTTTCTTTCTTTCTTTCTTTTTTTTTTTTTTTTTTTTTGGTTAATATTTCGGTGTTATTTTGAAACAATTTATTTCCGATGGTTTTTTATACTTCTTTAAAAAAAATGCACGGCGTTTCCTCTGACACAGTGACTGGCTAATCTCGTTTGCATGAACACTCATTGTTTATCGTGAGATGACACAGGATATTCATCCTGTCCTAACAACGATGCTTTTTGTATTTCAATCATTTCATCGACATTTCAGATACTTTTTTCTTATTTATACAATTAGTTATGTGTCCTTAAGGGTAGTTGCAACACGAGGATGAAAAAAAGGCTTGTTTATTTAACGTCGTTGCAATGGTTTCATTAGTTTGCGTTTACACGGTATTCAAAATTAGTCTGCATTTTTTCCCCTTCGGAGCGGTTCCATATTTTAAGAATCGACGTTGGAATATAAATTCAATCGATATGAAGTAAAGGTTATAAAACTAAGAAAAATTTAGACTATCTTAATAATTTCAGTAAGAATGCGGATAAAAAGGAGAGAAATTAAATATCTTGAAGTGAAATGAAGTATATATCAATAAAAATAAATAACTTGGGTAAATATTACACCTTTTGAATTATTTGTACAGGTATTCTCTAAAACTAAAGTATATATATACATATATACTGTTCGAATTATATTGGGACGAACATTTTTTTCTTATGAGTAAGTATGCGATTACCAGTTGTCCCGAACCACCTCAAACGGGTTATATCTGCCCAGAAGTAATGTAACGAATCGACCTTGACTGTAATTTATCCGTTTGGTTGGCTTTAGTACATTAGTAGTTCAGTTGTGAGCCTTTCAGTGTGGTTGCTGGTGGGTATAATTTTGCGTTCCACGTAACACGTGTTACTATTACTTGTTCAGAGATAGATATAACTCAGAGGAAGCGTTCTAAAATAATCGCTCTTCATGAGCACACTTCGATGACTGTGAGAGATATAGCTACGGTAGTTGAGGGGGGGGGGCAAATCAAATGTTTCAAGAATTTTAGGAACATATCAAGATTTCTGATGATCGTCTCCAAAAAGAAAAGGGAGATATGGTCTCAAACGGAAAATTATTCCAAGAACTGATAAAATTCTAATAAGAAATGGTAAACAAGTCAAAGTAAGACAAGCACAGACCTTCGAAAGGATTAATTGAGTTATGGTGTTGAAGTGAGTATCTCAACTGTACCGAAAATGGTACTGGAAGTTAGCCGTAAGGCGAACGAGGTAAAGGCAATTTCTAAATCAGAAAACATTGAAAACACATTTAGCATGGACCAAAAATACCTATCCTGGACTGTTTACAACTAGAAAAAGGTTATTTTCATCGATGAAAGGCATTTGTTTGGGCAAAGATACAAATCAAGTGTAGTTAGACGAAGTGAATTTGAAACTCTGCTGCCAGATCATATCCTGCAAAACACTCTTCTAAATAGATGCTTTTGGGGTTTTTTCATAACAAACGGCACTGGAAGCTTAGTTCCTTTTAAATGCAAGATGAATTATGCCAAATACATAGAAACATTACTCAGTAGAATTGCCCCATCGATGAAAAAATTTGATGGAACATTTCAACTTGATTTGGCTTCTTGTCACAATTCGATATTGGTCCTGACTTTTATGCGATAAAATAAAATAAAAATGCTCAACTAGCCTGGAAATTCAGCAGATCTAAATCCTATTGAGAATTTATTACGTATTCTCAAGAATCGTTGAGCAAAAATGAGATGTACGACAAAAGAACAAATGATAAAAAGGGCTTTGCAAGTGTGGTTTCACGATGGCGAAATTAAGAACATGTGGGCTACACTAGTGGACTCAATAGCAAAAAGAGTTGAAGAGGTCATTTCTGATAAAGGAGGACATATACTTTGTACTAATATAGAGATTTTTTCTGTCTACTTAAAGTATGTAATGATTAAAACCTAGAATTTTTAGAAAAAATTGACTTTTACCGTTTGTCCCAATTAATTCGAACAGTATGGTATATATATATATGAATCAAGGCATTTTTACAGTGAATATGTAATAAGAGCTCCCTGATGCCTGATAATTTTTTATCCTCTCTCGGGAATGGTGGAAATCTGTCCATTACGATTCCCGACGCTGCAATAACAGATACTCTGATGATGAAAAGGATTTTCCATTTATCTTATGATGTGAATAATTCTAGTGTTGCATCATCTTCCTGAGAAGAAAAATTAATCCATTTCAGGAGGGATAATTTTTTATTTCCTTTCTAGTCTTGCTTCAATTGCAAATGAAAGGTGTCACTTTAGACCAGGGGTTCTTAAATGTTTCGGGGTGGTGACCCCAATTTTTGAAAAAAAATGTGTGTGACCCCATTAGTACAGTGCACATTTAGGTACTTCTCTGTGCGTTTTATTTGTAGTATGCTATTATTTGCAGTCATAAATATCCGTAATAAGTTTTTACTTTCAATATAATGATATAGAAATTTTAATTAAGAAACAAAATAAGAAACATTATGCACTGTAATTCCTTGAGCAATTATTCATAAATTGTAATCTGTTTGTTAAGTGTGATCATTTTAAGTTTACTTCTGATATCAACATTCATTATTTTATCAATATTATTATTAATGGTGCACAAGTTATTTTATCCAAAAAAATAGATCAAAAATCCTAAAATTTTTGGTGGCTGCTAGTTTAAGAAATACTGCTGTAGACAGTCAGTCCAATACAAAAGGCTGGAAATCTGCTTGAGGTTCACATTCGACGTTTGAAAAAAATCCTTACATATTACCACAGAATTGACTCAGTTATACTTTCTGGGAAGATAATAAGTGAACAAAACTCGGACTTAAATATCTTAAAAAGCACATCCAGGCATAATTTTTTAACTTATTACTATCCCCCCCACACACTTTTATTCACAATTTTCTTCAACAGTGCGATTATGCTTTACATCGTGGGAGATATACGAAATCAGCTGTATTATTTCGGAGAATCAGAATTTCAGATATGGTGCTTAAAATTAATGTAATGCATTGGTTGCTGATTAAAATATTTTATAAAAGAAGTATTGAAGCATGTAACCCACAAATGTAGTGCTTCAAAATCGTCATCTGCTCTTTTGTGACTTACAGTAATTTTCATGTGCAATCCAAAAAAATGACTAAATTCCATGCGACGCTTGGATCGAAAAGGAAAAATCTCAGGGGGAAAAAACAGGTACTGGTTTCTATTAAACTTAAACTGTGTGTATAAAATGCTGTAATTGTTGTTGTGCTTTATTTATGAGATATGACGTTTCAGAAGAAAACTTTTTGCAATTTTTGTCTCCCCTTGAATTCTATTCATCAGTATGTTGAGCCAACTACTTGATTGTAATTCCTGAGGGACCTGTTAAGTGTTTTGCCGTTCAATACAAGGAAGGCAACGACTACTTTTTTAATCAGATGGGGGAAAATTCCATCCCATGAAAATACAGTTTTCAAGAGAGAACTGTTCACACGGAGGACGGATTCCCATTCGGCCGTCTGAGCGAGTTCATCGATCCACGAGCGGTTGCCTAGCACCACGCGCTTTCCCACCCCCAGTTGGACTTTCCAGCAGACAGGTCGTCTGCTGGGCCTTAATGAGAGCGCTGTAGACGTCTAAAAATATCGTCTCACACTTGGTGTTGAGAGAAACACGTACGCCACGAAGCCCTAAAATGTGTGAACAAAGAGAAGGAAATCGATTTTTTTTTTAAAAAAAGGAAATTTAACAAAATGAGGTAGATTTGTAGCATCATGAGGAAAAGTAATTGATGATCTGTAATGCGATGAGACATTAAAATCCAATTAGTACAAGTCTCAGTTTTATCAAACTGATTTTCTGTTATCCATATACATTAACAAGAAACTTTTTCGGAGGGGGAGAGGGGTAGCTGAAGTCCATAAATCGATGCCAAGATATTCCTCAGAAATATATCCAAATATTCTGATAATTTTTTTGTGGTATCTGTTTTTTTTTCATTTGTTCTTTTTAAACCAAGCTCAAGAGATGGAAAATGCCACCAGAATTGATTTTTTGCTTTTCAGGTTTCGCCATATCACCACTCGAGGACTTTCGTCTTTCGAAATAAATATTTATAGAAAAAGAATACCATTTTAGTGTCATCGTCTTTTTTCCCTCTCAGAAAGATATATCTTCTCGTAATTTTTGCTTCTTTTTGTATTTACCCACTGCTACTCTATTCAAAATGTTTCACAAATAAATAATAAATATGTAATAAATAAGTTTTTTATATGAAAGAATGAAAAATAATTTGCGTATTTTTAAAGAATGATTCTAAATTGAAAAACACAATATCTACCTATTTATTGATCTATATATACACCATTTTTACTCGAATCTAAGCACACCCCAAATTCTCAATAAAATGGTTTATCGATATCCCGTTTTATGAAATTGAAATAAATTCAAAAGGAGAACTAATAAGAAGTGAATCGTTAGTTATTTTACCGGTTTTATAAACTTTTAAATACACACATAATCCTGGAATTGCTCTATTACCCCACCCAATGAATTTTTTTTAAATTCGATTCTTAGCCGCACACCATTTTCAGTAGCTTTAAAAATAGAAAAAGTGTAGTTTAGATTCAAGTAAGTGCTGTATAAGTAATAAATTCATGTTTGTTGTATGCGTCGTGACACACACACAATCTGTAGAATTTTGAATTTTTGTTGAATACATCTTAGGAGGTAAACAGAGAATTTATAGGAGGAAAACAGGTAGGAATGAGTTAGTTGGGAAATGGATCCACTCCTCGCACAAACGTTAAGACCTCTTTTATTTCTTATGGTGATATATTTCACAACTACATAAACAAAACTCCTTAAGTATGAAAATTGCAAATCAAGCAAAAAGTAAAAGATTTTTCCTTTTTATTATTATTAATGACTCAGTTTTGTTTATCTATATTATATTTATTTTTATAAATAACATTGGAATATTCGGACAAAAGTTTTAAGCTTATTGATGATAAATTTTGAAAATTTGGAGGTGGAAAAATTTACTCTCTGATACTGACTATGCCATTCGATTACCCCCTTTTTTATTTATCTATGTTTGAATTTTTTTTCTACATTTAGACTTTTTTTATATGTAAGCGCAATTGCTTGTTTAATGTTAGACATTTATTTATTTATTTAATTTTATACACATATTTATTTAATTTTATAATCAGCCAAAGTGCTCCTATTATGATTCTTTTCTACTCATTTATTATATAGGTTGAATACCAGATGGAAGCATCATTCAAGTAAACACAATCTAAAACTCCGAAGACAAAGAAACATATCAAAATTTTCGTTCTATATATATATAATTTCAATTTACATATTTTAAAGCACTTGGAACTGAACTGAGCTCAGTGGCGCAACAACCCTTGAGGTCCAAGGTCTATTGTGCCTCAGTTTACGTAACCTTAGGCGCTGGGGTGCATGTGCAGATGTTTCGATCAAGTGGTCAGCCTGATTGTAAAGTTTTAAACATGATTTCAAGACGTTAATCTATCCCGTTATTTGCTTATATTACTTGATTAAAATAAGAAGAGAGAAAAATGAAATATATATATACATACAGAGAAGACGTTATAATTCGAAAAAAATTTTGCTTTTCAGTCAGTATACCAAATTCCCCCCCCCCCTCTCTAATGGGCCTGCGGATTGGTATTTCTATCTTTG
This sequence comes from Trichonephila clavata, assembly GCA_019973975.1. Taxonomy (NCBI): domain Eukaryota; kingdom Metazoa; phylum Arthropoda; class Arachnida; order Araneae; family Nephilidae; genus Trichonephila; species Trichonephila clavata. The sequence continues at coordinate 15,885 of BMAO01036006.1, read as the reverse complement.
AAGACCTAGTACATTCCCCAGGAGCTGGTATCACTTTTTAGTGCGGACCATATAGGCGATACCAATTGCTGCCATTGTGTGTGTGTGTATGTTTGTATAGTTTATAATTAATTTCCCCAAAATAATTTTTATTGTTATAGATACTTAATATGATTGATAAAATAATAAATGCTTTGAGTTCTAAAGGAAGTTCGATACTTTAAAAATGTGAAGGTCTTATTACAGGAATGACAGAAAATAATATAATTTACTGAAAGTTATCCATTCCATATTCGATAACATTTTATTGAAACCAATTCAGAAAGTTAATAAAGATTGTAAAATTCAAAAGTCATTGAATAAGGGTTCAGTATAGAGCTTAGTATTGCAACCATTACTCTGATGCAAGGGGGGGGGGGGAAGAAAAGGAAGAAATGTTCTGTGAGAAAAGAAGCGTAATGGATGACCTACATGTTTATAAAGTATAATTAATGAATTGTCCCCCAAACAAACATTATTAAAACAGAAACAGAGAGAAGGATAAAAATACGACTAGGAGAAACAAGGAAAACAAAAAATTTTCAGTAACAGAGCGGAAAAGTTAACACGAAATCTGAATCACTCTGATCGTGTATTCCACGACACGATTGTCATCTAATTGTAAGAATGAATTAAGTTTAGTAAAATGGGAGAAATATCTCAGTGTTAACTCTACTGAATCTCTTGTTGTGAGTCATATTTTACCCATGCAATAAATTGTGATGGTAAACCACTAAGGGGAAAAAATCTGATGAAAGGGTGGAACATTTTCCACCGAGTGTTTGGCTCTCTTTGTGCAAATAGAATAAGGATTCTTTCTCTCACTGATGGGGGTGGAAAGAAAAATCCAACACAAGAAAGAATTACAGTAGACTCACATGAGAAACAGTGACAATACATTTGTGTAACACTGTGATTCTCAGCTTTTCTTTTGCGATGCACTTGTGCCATTAAATTTTTAATTTATTACATTAACAATAAAATAAGTTTAAAAAAATTTTCTTTCCTATAATACACTTCGTAAATAGTTTATGATAACAATTGTTCAGTGTTAAATAAAATAATATGTACGATAAAAAAACAAGTTTATCGAGCAATGAATTACAAATAAATTATAAGCCCAATGATTCGGTTTGGGATTTTATTTTATTTTTCTCATTTTTAATTAATAATTTTTTTAAAAAAATGGTGGCACAGTGGTTGAAAATCGCTATTCTAACCTATTGAATTGATTCAAGTTTTGCTTGTTAAACCTAAGCACATAATTCTGATTTAGCAATTAGTAAATACTTTTCTTCTTTTAAATATTGTATTATTAACTCTCGTTTTAAAGCAAGTATGTATAGTAAGTATAGTTTAAAGCATAGGTTCCCAAACTTTTTTTTATCTCATAGACCCCTTGCCATGTTTTTCGGTTTGGGGTAGACCCCTTCTAAATTAATATTGAATTTTTGCAAATTTATCAACTTAAATGTCTTTTTGACAGCTAGTACTATTATTCCTAATTTAAAAGAATTAAATTTCTAACTGTAATGAAATATAGTGTTTAAAATTTAAAAAGCACATGTTAATTAATTAAATTAAAAGTTAATTAATAAATGCAACTTAAATAAACTAACTAAACAGCAAACAAATGATTTTAAAGGGAGGAAGGAATCTCTAGCACTACAATATCAAATTTTCAACATTTAGTATTAATCTTGTCTGGTTTAACCTTAAATTTCCTCTGTTAGTGTCCTTGTCCTTTTTTTTTTGTTGTTGTTGTTTGAGATTGGCAACCGCACTGAAGCTCCTTCACACTAGGAAAAGCAATGAAAAACTTCCTCACAATATTCCAAAAGTCGAGAAAAATAACAGGTTTGACTTTTTAAACCCGAAATTGCTCGCATCCGATCTTCATTACTGTTTATTACGATCAGTTCCTATTGTAATGTGACATTTTTTTTTCAATATGACTATACGAATTCATTGCCTACTGTATTGCCATAGTCATATTCTCAAACCTAACTTCAAAATCTGAATAAAAGGCATTTAAATGTTGAATGTAGGTTAAAACGTTCTGACAGAATGTCTGTGACAAATTTAGAAAATTCGGGATCTTAGTATTATATTTCTTTCACTTAATTCAGGAAAAAGAAGCTGAAATGTTTCTCATTTTAATAAAATTTATGCTGTCACCTTGTAAGTGCAAATTAAATTCATTATATTTAATAAATAAATCTGTTAAATAGGTAAAATTTGGTTTCCACATGATTATAAATTTTTTTTAAAAATTAGTCACGGTTTAGTTTAATGAGGGCCACTATCATAGACCCCCACTTACACCTCACGGACCCCCAAATTAATTTTTGGCTGGCGTAGACCCCTTGGAGGTCGTCGTAGATCCCTGGGGGTCTATATAGACCACTTTGGGAAACACTGGTTTAAAGTAGAGTAAAGATGATTGGTGTTTACATCCGTGTATTGCGTAATCTTAAGGCCTGTAAAATCCGTTTTCAAAATGCTTTGAGGAATAAGTATTCTTAGTTTAAACCACACACATGTTGCTTTTTCGACAATGATTTACAAGTCACTCGTAATTTTAAAACATGGTCAAGATATTTCAGCTAGCATAAAAAATAAAATTCTAACTTCTTGTTTGTTTAAAAGTGTCATTAACTGTATGTACAGTAATACCCTCGACTTACGCGATTTTCAAATCTCATCGCGCGCGATTCGACTTTTTTTTTTTTCTTTTTTTATCATTGAAACTCAGGCAGAATTAGTGCCAGGACCTGATGAAATTGATAATGCGATTGAAAATGTTTTCGATCTTATCAAGCAAATAAATTTAGAAGTGGACAATAATGACATTCAAGAACTGCTTGATTCCCACAATCAAGAGCTGGTAATTAAAGAACTCATAGAAATGCATGCGCAAGAGAAGAACAACATTGAAGTACTTGAGTCTTTAGGCCCAGTTCAATCAGAAGATCAAGTAACGGTTGAGAATGTAACAAAAGACCTCAGTTTAATTCAAAAATGGTTACAATTTTTGGAAGACACGGACTTCAACGAAGAGAGTATTTTTTCAACAAACCAAAGAATAAAAAATTATTAGCATGGCACAAGGAAATTTTGCAGGAGGAAAAAAAGAATCTTCCGAGCCCGCAGACTTTGTCAGATCTTATGAAATCTTCCACATCAAAATAATTTCGGTTTGCGATTTTCTATTTGTGTTTTACCTAAGATTTTACTAAGCATTTTATTTTTTCTAAATTACTATTTTCTATCATTTTCGGTCCAGATAAAAAATGATTTACATGTATTTATATGCGAAATTATGCGCCGATTTAAGCGAATTTGACTTACTCGGTTATCACTCAGTACCACTTATCGTGTAAGTTCGGGGTATTACTGCATTTAAAAACCTGAAGTCTTATTTTTGAATTCTGACTGTAAATGTGATTTCATACTCAATTATTTTCGGCAGTGGCGTAACGTACACCCCGTATTGCGAGAGGAGGGGCAGGATTCTAGGGGCCCAAAGCCTATGTTATGTTATGATTTTGTAATAAATGTGTGGTCCGGTTTGAGGCCCAAAACTTGACTTCAGGGGGCCCTAATATTCTCCGTTACGTCAATGATTTTCAATTTTTTTCCCCCACAAATAACGTTCAAACACTGAATAAGACTTAAATTTACTTCTATAAAACATTCATACGTATCATTAAGCGGAAAGTTTAATTTTAAAATACAAAAGAAAAAAACCCACGACATTGTGAAGAGAGGATTAGTATATCTTTCAAAGAAAATCTCTTCCTAAAAGTGAGGTGTCTCCTTTGGGCAACGCGCGTGCCTCTTAGAGGGCGCGCGTGCGACTCGCGATCACCTACCACGACTGTGAGCACTCTAATGAGGCGGCATTTCGTGAGTTAATGACGCTGTCGACACAAGTTTCACGATGCGTGTAGATATCATTCAAAATCATTGTCGTAAGACAATGGTTGATATTCATCAAGTTTTATGTCTTCGGAAAAAAGAAGTTATTTTCCTCCATCCAGGTTTTTTTTTTTTTTTTTTGTCTGGGAGAATAATAGCTAGCACTTCTGAGCTCAGCCCTTGTATTTCTTCAATGTGATAAAAATCCACAGAGCAGTGACATTAAATTCGACATAAAATTAAGTTTTAATTAATAAGCTTACAACTTCCAACTGTACTTCATTAAGTTTATTTAATTTTAATCTCAGTTATGTACACATACGATAATTCTGAATATTCTTGTACAGAATATATATATATATGTATATATATATACATATATATCGTATATATATATATATATATATACATCGTATTTACTCGAATCTAAGCCGCGCCATAAATCGGATGTGCCTTAGAATCGAAGGTAAGACATTTGTTGGATGGGGGCAATTGAGTTTCAACCTCTTTCAGAAAGAAAAACGTAACCATCAATTCTGACCACTTGCATTGGTGACTTATCTCATTCCGCAGTTAATTCTCTAATAATTCAATATATCCTAAACATCAATGTCAGTTCATATTCTGGATTTTTTTTTCTTTTTCTTATCACCCAACCATCAAATATTTCGGAAATAATATTCAAGTCGAGTTCACTATTATTCAAGTGTGAAAAGGCATGCAATTTTATATGAATAAAAAAACGGAAACAGAGTAGCGGCACTGAAAATTTGACACGGATGAAACAAATATACGTCGATGGCATAAGCAAAATGATATAATTTTTGCTTGCAAATGTTAAACAGTCTTTCATTTTTTTTTTTTTTTTTACATTCTTCATTCTGCTATAAAAATCGTCTGGGAAAATGGCAATGTCGCACCAATTCTGAAGTCAGCTGTGACAATAGAAGTGACTAATCATTTTCGAAATATAATACTGACGGGTAGAGTAATTATATGTTGATGCACACATGTATTTGAAATTTTTTAATACTTATCAATAAATTAATTAGTAACTTTCTATAATAACTCATTAATTTTTTTTTAAAAATTTTAAGTTTTGGATATTGATGAACTTTTAGCCGATTTTGTTTTATTTTTCTCAAAAACGAGTAAAGAACTGGTGGCTCTATTCTATCTCTGCGACTTAGAATCGATGGTGGCTTAGATTCGAGTAAATACGGATCTATGTATTTGGTTTGTAATCGGTATATTTCGTTGACTAGTAAAGAATAAGAGCTAACAAATAAAACTGTTTATTCTAACAGTAACAAAGAAAAAAACAATTACTCAAAAATACTATTCTAAAACATTTAAACGCGCGTCATTGCAAGTGCCTAAAAAGTTTCTCTTTTAGGCAGATCATTCTGTCTCTCGTCGCTTCCCTTCTCAATGCTGAGCTATGTCTCAGGATCGCCGCTCGCCTTCCTGTGAAGCGAGCTGGGTGCCACAGAGCGCCACAAGTGATATATATTCACATATATATTCGACGTTGCATCGCAAAGTTTTAGAAAATTTATTAAGTCGAGATAAAAACTTAATTTTTTTTTTATTCTTACATAATTAGTTGCATTTGTTATTCTTGCTTTTTTATTCTGTGTATTGAAGTTATACATTTCCCCACGTAGACTTTTTGAAGGCAAATCGTCCTAAGAAGATTTCGTCGAAGATCATTGCTCAGTCTCTTTAAACAAGTCATTTGTGTCAAATCTCCAGCCCTACAGCAGTTGAAAGATGGTCTTCGAATTTGTTGAATGTTTGGGAGGACCCTGTGGCCAATTTGAAAATTTCTTTTTCAACTCACAATAGAGCTGTAGCGCGGGTTATTATTTTTATTAGCAGCCATCATTTCCTCGTGAACCTTTCAAAATGAGAAATTTAATCTGATTGTTAGCCTCTATCTTCTCCAGGTTGCTTCAGTGTATTGCTTAATAAAATCATACAAGTTATATTTACAATATTATAATAAATTAATACGCAGAATAAATTTTATCCAGATATCTCAATTGTTTCTGAGTGATAATTAATACTACGATACCTCTTCGTATATATTTAGGAAAAACTTTTTCCTCGACCTTATATACGGAGGAATCGCAATAAAATGCATCTTTACGTATTTAACGCAATGGGTTTTCGTTAAAAGACAGCCCATACTTTTCTTTACTACAAAAAGAAGAAAAAATGATGAGGTAAGAAAGGAAAAAAGACCGGAAATTATTCTAAGAATGAGCGCAGAAACATTTTTTTGAAAAGCAATAGATAGGAATTGCAAAATAATAAGCAAAGACTGCAAAACATTAGTTGCATTTTATGAGAAGTGTCCCTTTCACTGATGTTTTGAATGCAAGTGAGCACGCTTTGATAAAGAAAAGGCTTATATTTTTCCACACACACACACACACACACACATTGGCTGAATTCACTCATTAAAACAAATCCGCTTTAATAAAATAAAATATTTGGGATTATTTTCTCTTTGAGAAATAAAAATTATTTCTTACTCTGATTCTCACAAAGAGAGAATCTTAACAAGAAATACTCTATTTAAATTGTTAAATAGTTAAAAGTAAACAAAAAGGATCTAAGATTTTTGAAAAAAGTCAAAAGTCATTCACAAAAAAATTTGCAGTGTCATTTCTAAATTTCACTAAAATAAGCATTATTTCCTTGTCTCCTACCATGGAACTAAAATCATCTCAAAACTCTTTATATCCATCATTTCAAATGATAGGAAATGCCAACCTTTTAGAAACGAAATACGTACATAAATGTGCTCCTCAAAAAAAAAAATCATTCATTAATAAAAAAAAAATTCGGATCACCCTTGTAACTCGTCAATGGGAAAGGGGTTTCTAAAACGAGCTAAAAGTGCCGCCTTCCTTCGAAATGTGCGGTCGTCCGTTCCAAATTAAGATAAATTGTCCCATAAGAGCTCTCATGTCTCCCTCCGCCGCGAATAAGTAAAATTATTCGGGCTGCTCTTTGTAATGGGGATCTTGTGGTTGTGCGAAAGAGAATACTGCCGTCGCTGCCAGCAAACCTGTTTTGTGTTTTGGAAGATTCAATTTGTCTTCAGCCGAAATGAAGGGAGTTTGAAAAATGGGCCCCTTTTTCTGAAGTTTTAATCGATTCTGTGTTTTAGAAAATAGCGTCTGAAATAACTTATCTGTGTATTTTTAGAGATCTTTGGTCCAAAAGAAATTTTTACATTCTTAAAAGTTTTCGTATTCAGTAAAAAAGTGTAATCGTACCAGACTACATCTGCTGGTAATTGTATTCAGGAAATGGAACCAGGGACTTGTTTTAATGACTTGTCTTGTTTTAGAATTGTCTGCAATTTAACTGAAATTATATTGCATAACTAGCATTAGAAAAATATAATTTCGTATACGATGTATAATCTTTTGCAAAGTAAATCTTGTATGAGCATACGAATCTAGAAAGCATTAGACTTTTCCTGTTCTCTGAGTCTATGACGCTACCTCCCGCATTAAATGGCAATTTCCGCAATTGTTACACGTCTGGGGACAGATTTGCTCTTTCGCACAATTCGCTGTGAAGTGATTTGGCATGAGGCTGCTCTTTGGTAGAAATGAATTCTCCCGCCTTCGAAATTCTCATGAACTGAAAAAAATATCTGCCTAAAACTTGGTGCGGATGCAGTTATTTCTACAATTTTTCTGTTCTTCTCGATTCGAGAGTTTATTTCTCGATTGAAATATTGCCGGAAACACAACAGGAATAAAAATTTTCTACAACAAAGAATTCGAGTAATTATTAAGCTATGTTATTGTTAACTTGGTACGAAAAAAAAACTCAACTACACGTTTACAATTAATATTATTTTTCTAAGCGGGATTGAAACTTTTTTTTTCAGTTAAGGTATACAGTTTTTGTAGCTGAGAATGAGAAAAGCAAAAATCCAATGTGAAAAAAAAATTAAAAACAGATATTTTTTTTAATTTAATTCTTAAGCAAAAACGGACAAAGAATTTTGTTGGATAGAATTTTAATAAGAGTTTTTAAAAATGTTATGTATATTTACATTTGTAATAAGAGTGTGTATAATTAAAAAGATATCATTAATACCTACGTACGGATACAAGATTTCTCTCTAAAATGCTACGCGATTTGTAAATTTGTTAGTGCTTATGACTTTCACTAATGAAAAACACTAATCACACACACAGTAAATTATATGACAATTTAAGTTTGTTATAAGGAGGTATTTTGGGTAAAATTGGATGAAAATTATACCGAACTTCAAAACACTCTACATGAAATTCAAATCTATATATTTAAATTACTTTTCTACACAACATATTTAACACAGTTATTAAGGCAATAAACTAAAATCTAATATATATTTTCAATTACCAAAAAATTATAGTTTATTGCACATTTTTCATAGAAAATTTTATAAAATGCTGGTGTTCGTAACAATAAATTGTTTTTAAAAAAACTATTGATGTTTCAGCTAAATTTTTAATCCATTGCCTGTATCATACTTTAAATAAAATGTATGCAAAGTATGAAAGAAATACATTCGGAAATTTTTAAGGTATCAGGTTTTAAGTAACATAACTTTGACAGAAAAAATACAATCTTCATAAAAGTCTTTCAAAGTTTTGATTCTTATTTTACTAAAACAATGCTTAAAATCAGATATTCACCACTTTTTTAGCACAGACCTTCCTCTTTATCTGTCTTGTTAACTTTTTCCCGAACACAGAATTGCAAAGATAGAGTAGAATTTTGAATTTCATTCAAGGCAAGTACCTTAAATAATGCATCTGAAAAATGATTTCCATTTCACGGAAAGAGGTAAAGTTTCCGAGCTAACGGTTAAACCTTATTCCATAGCTTATGCTCATCCAATTAACCGGTACTGCTCCTATATATATAAGGCTGTGTTTTCATTGAACAAAGCTTCGTAGTAATATCACCAATGTTCTTCAGCTTTTTATTAATATATTTGAAAAGAATTTTATGTTATTTCTTAAGGCTACACAGTAATTATCTAGTCTTTTTTTTTCTCTTTGAAACAAACATGCTTGATAATGTGCACTTTCGTATAGTATTTTTTTCTATCGCTAGAATTAGAAAGCCTTTTTTTTTTTGCTCGTGTGCTTCTCGCATTTTTATAATATGAAGCACGTGCAGTCTTTCTTTCAGAATAAAAAAACTATTGCCAAACGAATCTCCATTATATAATGATTTTCCTCTCCTACAATTTTACAAAAAAAATAATTTTTGAAGAGATTTACAGATTTTTCTAAAACTTGCAAATCCATGTAACTTGCTACTGACACATTCTTCAGCAGATGTTTTGGAACATTTCACTCTGACCACTTCCCAGCACTCGATTTAAAAAAAATTCCCTTATTAAAAATACTTTTTTTTTTGTTTTGTTTTTGCCAAGTGTGGCCTGACTTTTCTGTGCTGACGAGATTTTTTGAAGAAAGCTGTTTTTTTTATAATGAAAACTGCTTTAGGTGCATTTTTTTTGCTGTGGAGCGAATGTAAATGAATCGTACCGCTTGGGTCGATTACGCTGAATCGGGTTTACTCGGCTCCTCTCGACGTCAAGCGCGCTCGGGTAGGTGAAGCATTAAATCGTGTATATTCAGTTCCATTCGTCGTCAGCCATGTTTTGAAGGACTTAAGACATCAATTAGTTTAACTTAAAATGATATTAATAAATTTTTCGCAGAAATAAATAATACGTACAATATTTTACTATTTATAAGTAGTTAAGTATTTTAGAAGTAAAAACTTTTTTAGGCGCGCTTTTTAAGTAAAAGTTTGATACACACTTTTTCCCATGAAAAAACTTTCTTTTCTGCTTCTTTATTTAAATATTACTATTATTTATTTACATTTAAACATTGATACATCTGTATGAACTTTAATGTACATGTATTTATTTATTGCTTTTCGTTTCAAAATATTTCCTGACATTACACGTTATATGGCGTTATATAAGTTATATAAGCATAGATATTATATAAATATAATCTACATTAATTTACTTATAAACATTTTGAAACAATTAGACTAATTGACCTTTAAGTCATATATATATATATATATATATATATATAACATATTGACTATATTTAAACATAACGGAGATACGACAACTTCTGTTACTTACTTCAGAAATGTATATTTCATCGAGTACTCTAGAATCACACACACATTTGAGTTTAATCAGTCATGTATCAGAAGAATTTGTACAGCGAGATGTCGAGTAGGAAATTGACAAGTAATTGTAAGGGTTGCCATTTACATTTCACCAAATCCAAGTGTAAAAGAAATTATCGAATTCACTCACTTGAATTGACTCGCATATATACTGAAGTCGGATCGACTCTTCTGAATCGAAATCTACGCAAATAAACCATGATTTTGAGTGGAGATTTTAACGTGGATTTTTTGAAAGTCAATGCTAAACCTTTAGTTGATTTTTTTTAACTCAAAAATCATTTTTAACCAAATGTGTGCGGAACAACGCGTGTGGAAGTTTTTTAATAAAAAAAAATTAATTTCTCAATCTAAAGTATTTATAGCACATATCAGATAACATAAACCTATTTTTCTTTTTTAGAATATAATTACTGCACAAATATGATTGTATACATTGCAACTAATGTCGCTTCATGAGTACAGACATAAGAATAAATGAATTTTTATGACAATATTAATATCACCTTGCTTTTGATTCACCGAAAGAATCCGCACTAATCCAAAATATGTAACCTAAATGTAATTACTTATATTTTTAAATTGGAAATTTAGAAATATTTTTACTTCTGTCTGCCATAAGCAGACACAATTTTTTTTGCAAAAAAGTTTATAATTTTGTTTGTTTTGTATAGAATTGGACATTTCTTAAGCGTATGTAACGATTGATTAATGAGCAAAAATTTCTGATCCATTTTATTATTTTAGATTCTAGGAAAGTAATTATTGTTAAAATAAGGAATATGCGTAGATTTTTGCTATATATTATATCAGAAGTGTTTTCTTCGCGTTGCTTTAAACTAATATTTTTAACTAAAACAACATTGTTTTTTTTTTTTGTGAATCATTTATCGAAAGTACAAGTTTGAAAAAAAAATCTTGTCCCTGGGAATAATAGAGAGGGGAAAAGTTTTACACTCGAAAAAACTCGTGCAATTCCATGTTAAACGGAGGGAAAACAAACCTCTCTGACAAAGAAAGGAAGTGGAAGAAATTTCGAAAAAGGGAACTTTAATGACATAAACATAGAAGTCACACACACTCACAAAGGAGGGCTGCCATCTAGAGATAAAGGGAAAATTTCTATGGGGTGAGGGGAAAAGACAATCGAGACATTCGGTGCAACGCCGGGATTTTCAGCTAGTATATATGTATATATCTTGTTGATATACAATAACAGCAATTTTTCATTTCGTGCTTTGACAATAAAGTCATTGGGTAAGAGACATCAGGATCAGTTTAAAGCAAATCATTCTTGAATAATCTGCAAAAAGCGTATTTTTAAAGCTTAAAGATATGTTCCACATTTGCATCACATGCAAATTCAACTTTGGTAAAAGTTGAATCTTTATTTCTTTTTTATACAAGTTTTCAGTTCACTTTTTACGAAACGAATGAACTTCAGTATTTATTTTTAAAATATTTTGTTGCACTTTTAATGTTTTATAACATTTTTCTTTTCTTTTTAGAAACATTATGTTCTATAATGAGACTTGTTCATTTATTTTCATATGTTTCATGTTAAACTAGGAGAAATGTTATATTTTTCTCTTTCATTTGAATTCTCTGAAAACCTACAATGATATTTATTCCTATGTTAACTGAGAGTTTTAGCTGATAGTACTGATTCCTCGCATTTGTTGAATTATTTTTACATGGTTGCGGTCGTGCCTTGATTCCAACTCAGCTTCGTTATCTTCTAAATTTGCTCCAATGTCCTTCATCTGACACTGACGCCGATTCAAGTTACAAAATGAATGCGAAACACCATCGTTTCCAAGATTTTTTTTTCCTTTTATTTTTTACATTTTATTTTATTAAACATTTACAACACTTTATTTTTATTTTACATTTATTTTATAAAACTCGTGTCATAAAATTAATGTTTTATTACACATCGTGTAATAAAACATTTATTTAAAATGTATTATTAAAATTAAAAATTACTTAGCCAGTAAAGCATTATATTTGCAGCATTTTTTCAATAAAAATTCCATTATAAATATATTTTTTGTGAGCTATTACGAAGTTACATTTATCTCATCTGTAACGGATCTGTTCCACAGTGCTGTTCTGAAAATAGGTGAAAAGCACTTCTAGAATATATGTATTTGAACTCTTTTATTTCTAATTAAAGTTTAGGATTATTATAGTTTTTAACTAGATATAATCATTCAGTTACATAACTCATCAATTTCCAAAATTAAATCCAGATATTTGAGAAGAATCTCCCCCCCCCCCGAGAACATTAAATCGATAAGGTTTGACAAGTATTCCTACCGTTTTAACTCAAATGTTCAACGTTTTATGCTTTATATTTCATTGTAATTTCAAACGCAAGCCAGCATTCTAAAGATTAATTTTCTTTTTTAAGATTCTTATATATATATATATAAATTCTGTATTATTTTTTTGGAAAAGAAATTCTTTAAAATATAGAAAATTACTGAATTTGTTTGCTTCACTCTTGTGAATAAATGAAGGTGATCTTGAAATTAAAAACTAACAGATAAAAAATTGTTTGCCATATTGTCATGAAACAATTGAAAATGATATGAAAAAATCATTTTAAGCTATTTAAGGGGTGACGAAAAATTAAAAGATTGCAATATTAGATGAACAAATATTAGATATTGTTTTAGGTAGGAAAATTAAGTTAATATTAGTAATTAAGTTGTTTAAATATTAGGTAGTAAAAACTGATTAACTTTTAAGGTATCCGTACACCTTCAAAATGTCATTTTTCACCAAAATTACCGATTTTTTAATTTTGATGTTATTTTAAAATGTGAGCCTTTTTCTTTAAAATGGTGCTTAAATTTTGTTTCTATCTTATGTAGAACCTAAGTTATGGGGATTTGAATTTTACTCGGTAGTTACTTTTTGAAACCGGAAGTAGAAGTCTGAATTCCGGAAGTTGAAAAAATATTTGCTTACATTTTTATTTTTCAAAGTTTGGTTTAAATATGCAATAGTAGGAAATTTATATACTTTAAAATATGAATTTGAGTTTTCAGAATCTCCAAAATATAATTGGCAACAGATTTTTATTAATATTTTTATCCAGAATCTGGCAGGAAAAGAGAGTGTGTTATTGTTATTTTTGCCATTGCGCAGCTCTTTTTTTTTCATTTTAAATGTTAAAACTAAACGTAGAATAAGTGCAAATAGAAAGTGTCAATTTCGTGTGAATGGATATAGTAATAAAAATTTCAAAAATTGCAGCTCAACATCTACCAATGCTAGTTCCTCGAAAATTAAAATGCATGCTTTTTTGATGAAGAAATAGCAGAAAATGAAAGTAAACCACATATCAGTAACATAATTATGGACATAGAAGTCCTTTAAAAAAATTTTTTAAACTTTATTGCCCAAGATGTTACCAAGAAGTTTTACTGCTTTCTGAGGATTTTAGATATGGTTTGTACTCAAATTTTGTTATTAGGTCTAACATTGTATATTTTACCCAGGGGTTTCTAGTTCAAAGAAAACTTTAAGCTGTCCTGAAGTGAATACAAGATTTTTTTATGGTATGAGACAAATTGGTAAAGGTTTTTCTGGTGGGTTTAAATTATGTGGTACGTTAAATTTACCCAGGCTCAGTAAAACTGTGTACACTAATCATGAGAGCAAACTCATGTCTGTGATTTCAGAGAAGTTAGTGAACTATCAATGCAAATGTAGCTTCTGAACTGTTAGTTCTACATCCTTCTAAAAATAAAATAGTTGAATGTGGTGTTTCAGTTGATAGAACGTGGCAGCGTAGGGGTTACACTTCCATGAATGTGTGTGTCGCAGCTTCATCAGTTGACACTGGTAAAGTAGGGGACATTGAAATTATGTCGTCATATTGTCCCACCCGCAGAAAGATTTCTAAAATGCTTAAAAGCATTGAGTCGGAAACTTTTGCAGCAGATCACATATGCCATAGCAATTTTTTAAGGTTTTGCATTACGAATGGAAACTGTTGGTACTACTGTAATATTTCACCATTCTATTGTGAAACGAGGCCGTAAACATGCACACTGTTATGGTGACGGGGATTCTAAGGGCTTTATCAGTGTCAAATATACTTATGGGAAAGATAGCGTCACAAAATATGAATGCATCGGTCATGTTCATAATAGAGTAGGTGCGAGATTGTGCAAACAAAAGTCAAAAAATAAAAATCTGCCTGGTAAAGGCAAACTCACCGACTCTTTTACCGCTTGATTGCAAAACTATTATGGGATTGTTGATCGTAGCAATGTTGGAAACCTCTCCGGTCTTCAACAAAATGTTATTGCGGCCCTGTTTCATTGCTTATTAAATGTCGAGAAACCCATGCATGCACAGCGTTTCATCGGAAAAGATAGTTGGTGCTACTACCAGCGAGCACTATCTTGTGGCCAAAAGCCAAAAGAAAAATATAAAGGTTTATCCAATGAAATATTAGCCTACATATTTAGAATTATGCATCTAAGAACTACTTACTAAATGCCTGCATGGCAAAACGCATAACTCAAATGAGTGTTTTAATGGCATTATTGGCAGAAAGTACCAAAAAAGTTTTCGTGTGCCTCAAAATTTAAAATTTGGTGCATTGGATGCCGTTATACAATTTAAATGAGGGTACAAGGGTTGTGTTGACATTTTTAGAAAACTTAATATAACTCTGGTTATTTTACTTTAAAATCATACAAACATTTGACGTTAATAGAATTAACGATGCAGAGAATGTCATTCAACACCTAATGTAAAGTACATAGAAAAGTTTTAAGAGCTACAAGGGGGAATCAATGTTTTAGAAGGAAAGAGGTTGTTATTTATAAATCAGGGGCATTTTAAGTATATCTAATTGGGTTTGATATTAAAAATTGCAGTTTAAAGTTTATTTCTGATTTATCTCAAAATGCATTTTTTTAACGTATTGGCATCTGACAACGTAAATATCAGAAAAAGTTGTGAACCAAATTACTTTAAATTTTACAAGTACATTTATTTTATAGATTTAAAGAACCCCTACCATTTCCATGATTATAAAGTTGATATGTTTTTAGTAACTAAGGTGTATATCATGTCTCGTAGTAATTTTTTAGTGATTTTTCAATGCTCTTTTACTCGAACCTTGATAAAAATTGTAATATTTTGATTATCATAAGAAAAATAGTACCAGCCCTAAAAATTATTATGATGATCAACATGAAATTTACAGAAAAGTAATATTTTTGTTTACGTTTGAGTTATGTGCGTTATTCTAATAATCAATTTAATTAATATTTTCACTATGTTTTTCTCCCTAAAAATTTTTTTGTGCTATAAGTAAAATATTAAATGTATTTTTCTTAGTTTGGAGTTATATTTCATCAGTAAAAAATATTTTAATAGCAAATATTACAGTTTCTCAAAAAATTTTCTTCGAAGGTGTACAGATACCTTAAATAAGAATAAAATAAATACATAGAAAATATTGTTTTCTGTAGGAAAAATGCAATTCATATTCGTACGCGTGTAGGGACTGGTAAAAAAAAGATTTGGGAGCCTTTGTGCTAGGCTGTCTCAAGTTTCTTTCACTTCGTAGCCCTCAATCGGTTTGATATGTCCTCAGTAGGCGACACTGAACGTATTTACGTTCTCCGTCCAATCTGGGATGAATGGAGAAGCTATTCTGGGTCGAGTCAC
>BMAO01036005.1:0-57658 GCA_019973975.1 Trichonephila clavata | reverse complement strand
TTTAGCTGGATTATTGTTTTCAAAGAGTCTAGTTCTTTAAGGTACTCGACTACTTGCGACAAAATTTTTTAAGAAAAATGGAGATATGGGCATTTTTTGTGGCTTTTAGATTTGTTTAGGACATTTCAAGAAAAATAAGCTGAAATTAAGAAGAGAAAAATAAATTATTATTACTAAAATAGAAAAAACGGGTAAAAATTTATGAAAATAGCATAAATGCGGCCCATTCTGTACCAAAAGTTCATGAACGAATTTTCAATTTTTCAATTCTGATGTGTTGCTGTGTTATTCATTTTTGAAATGACCTTCAGAATAAGTGATATTTTAATTTTAACAAAAACTAAAGCACTTTATCTTAACTACTATATGAAATTGCTTAAAATAACAGTGATTACATTCACATAAAGAACTGTAAATTTTGTAATAAAATAGTGATTGATAAATCTGAAAATTAAAACACTTCTACTGCTATACAGAACATACAGAAAAATTTCAGCAAATTGTTTTCAAAACCTTTTTAGCAATCGCTGTCACCGTATGAGTTTATTGGAAGAAAAAACACCTTTTGAGTAAAACGCACTGTAAAATTTTACATCCTTTGTTAAGTTATGGCATCTGCTTTTACTAAAACACTTGTAGTTTTTGTTCTAGAGAATAGAAAGAAAAACCTGGTATTTTTTTGTAAACAAACAAATGACGCTTTATCGTTGAAATCTTAAGATATCCCTTGAGTTGTGGAAAGGGATGAGATAAGAAAGGAGTTTCCTGTTCTATTCAAGACTCACACGATAATTTACATTCATGACTCATCCGCATTTAAAAAGTTTAATTATGTTTGCTACTTGAGAGATTTTTTTTTTCTGTTCCGGACAAAAAGAATGTTATTTGAAAAAACAAATCCAATTTTTCTAGCACAAACTAATAAAATAAATTTTTTCAGTTATTGAGATAATTCGTTAATTCGGATTTTATTATTAGTTAAATAAGGTTTTTGTATTCATTTGATTTGGAGAAGAGAAAAATTCCTTACAACACGAAATTCGTTAAATGAGGGTTTGTTAAATTAGGATTCAACTATATTTATTATTATTTTACCTCTCAGACTGAATATATTATATATTTACACTGTTCCATACACAAAAAGCATTTTGTTTGCTTTTGTTAAGCATCATGTGAGAATATGTTCTGTTCGATATTACAGTGATAATTGTGATACTAGAAATTAAATACAGATTTAATGATTTGAATGAAATTTTATTCAATTAATTTTTTGCATCCTTTGATGATTTATCCCCTTATAAAGCCCATTAAAATTTAAAATCCAAGTATCATTTGTTGTTTTTGTAAGTTTTATATGAAGAAGACGATAGTTTTAAAATCCGAAATCTAATTTAGAACAAATAAAAGCATTTAAAATTAGTAGTTAACTATAAGAAATTAATAATGTAATTTTTACCTTAGGAACTTTTCAGATATAATTAAAATAATAATTTTAGGTTAAAAAAAAGAAATCAGCGTAATTAAACTTCAGAAAAATTTAAAACTGTCTTCAAGTAAAAATTATAAATATTTATTTAATTTTTTATTGCTCAAAACTATTCAAATAGCTATATGTAAAACTTAAATCCACTTTGCCTTTCCTACCTATTTTTAAAGAAAATACTCTTAAAATTTATATTTAAACTGCGGGCTTCTGTGTTGTAATTCTCATAGTCAGGTAATTTACACCGCTTATGGGAAATTCCACTTCACAAATTCTAAGACTTTCAGGAAAATACTTAACTCAAGAATTAATTAAAATTTCCTGAAATATAACTTACACTGCTAAGGAATGCAGAGTTTCCCGCCACTGGAACTTGCCTAGCCAAGAACTAATTATAGTTTAAATCATGCCGCAGATTTATGTAACCTACATAATTTAGTGCGTATTTTATAATCAAGAAATAGTTCTTGAAAATTAAGGAATAACTTGAATTTAAAGTGCTACTGACTTGGAAATAACTTTTTGATTGAGAAAATAAAAATTTGATTATTACGGATTTTGGTATTTTTAATGGAATATTAGTAGTACTCTTTGACTACTCAATGATTTGGGAACAACTGCGCCAATTATTTTCTGTTACACTTGCTAAATATGTTTTTAAGATAATTTTATTTTAATGCAAACAATTAAATTTCAAAAAAGTTATTTTTAAAATGAATTATTACTTTTTCAAATTTTTCCTGTTGAAAGGAATTTCAATTAAAGCCCTAACTTATGTTAACCACTTAAGCGGTCCATTTTTTTGCCCAAAATATTCGGGGGAAAAAGGCAAAAGTTTTATTCCATATAACTAAGAATAATACTTAACTGAATGCGGAAATGGAGGAATTTTATTTAATTTTCAATTTTAAAGTTTTCACACTATTTTTTATTTTATAACTGTGGAACACAAAAAAAAGCTAAAGTGTTTGCTCTTTATATGTACACTGGGCATGCTATGAAAAACATTTAATATATTTTAAAAAATCTTCTCTGATACTTATAAAACAATTTGTGTTCATACCTCTTTCACAAATAGCTTAGGTGACCACGGTACCCAAGTGGTCTAGGCATCAGATTGTGGCTAGCATGTCAAGAGTTTGATCCCAGTACCACTGAAGACCCGCCGTGTAGGGGCATGATGCACGTTAAATCTGTCGAGAGCTCAAACGTACTCCCGTTGGTGTAATAGTTAGGAGAGGGGGGGGCAGCTCAGGTGTCGTCCGCGTCACTTGACCATGGTTCAAAATTACGCGGACCGTCCCCAAAAGCTCTCGTGTAGCTGAACAGTGGGACGTTAATATTCACTCACTCAAATAGCTTAGGATTGAGTGTGTGTATGTGCATATACACACGTACAATTTATATGCACAATTGTATATGCACGCACAGTTTAAAGCATGGTGTAATATTTACACTTACATTGCAATGGGGATAAAGATAACATTGGCCTTTTTGGATTATCTTTCCATTTTCATTTCTTCTCAAACAAACAAATTGCTCATTGGTTTGCCGATTCCTGCCCCTTATCGAATAATTTCAAGAGTCTAAATTCCTGCTTTCGATGAAAAATTCCCGTCACCACAGCAAAAAAATCCCGGATGAGAAGTATTTCAACACCATGGACAAACTGCATCTCTTAAAAAAACTAATGCTAATAATCTTACTATAAGAACTAAAAATATGGAAAAATCAGAGAAAGAAAAAAGAAAATATCAGTGTTCGTACAGCATACGGGCAAATGAGTTGTTATCAGCTTTCGGTAGTTCGTGCGAAGTACGGACAAACGATTTAAGGCATAGGTTCCCAACCTTTTTTGAATTGGCGCCCCCTTTTCTAATAAATATTTCGATATAGCCCCCTTTTGTAGTGAATATTTCGATCACCGCCCCTTTTCTAGTGAATATTTCTATACCACCCCCTCCCACTCTAGAGAAATAAGAATGTACATAAGACATGGTGAAAACAAGAGTTCAGTTTTAAAAAATATCCTATTACTAAAAGAATATATTTTTTTAATTTCATTTTTTTCTTAAGTCCCAGTTTTTTTACTTGCGAATCTGAAATATCTATTGCCGCAAATATATTTAAATGTGTAATATTACATATTTTAGTCATAGTAGGATATTGTTGGAATTGAAAAGATACTGAATTTCTTCTTCAATTAAAAGATTTTTACATTACATATTTTAAAGACAGGCAGGGGTTTTGATGATACAAAGTAATTCATAACAAACTATTGCTTTCAAAATAAATATATATTGACAGTTTCAGCCTGAATCATGTTAATTCCTGGATAACATATTTAATTACGTTTCTTGGATAATACACGTAATGAAATGCAGTGGACGAAACGTTTCCTACTGCTCACAGACAAAGACAACACGTGCACTACAGAAATTAAAAAATGCACTATATCATTCAATTTAATGTACGTCTGAATGTAATGTAATCTTTTTTAAGTTTTTCATCCACTTCCCGTACTACCGAAATATGTGAATTTTCGTACATGTGATATAGAAATGATTTAAATACATACAATCAACATAAGGTAAACAGTATTAAAGTTTTCTTTTGTTAGTACATAATTAGCGTGGTTTTTTAGTCTTTTTTGGTTAATATACCCAAGCCCCTCCATGCCATCTCAACGCCCCCCTGAAAGCCTCAAACGCCCACAAGGGGGCGTTATCGCCTACGTTGAAAACCTATGATTTAAGGGGTTAAAAATGATAATAGAATGTTTGGGTTCTTAACTAAATGATACGGGCAAACCTGTTAAGGGGTTAATGGTAATTTTAAATCGCATCTTACTTTTTCCCCATACGGTTTTTTTTTGTGCATATTTTGTTTACCTCAATTAAAATATAGGTTTAAATCTCTTCAAAAAGCTTAACTACAAATGCATTTTTTTATGAATAAGAAATTGATTAATTATTTTATTTGTTTGTTGAAAATCCTTGCTTAATCCTGTTAGGAGAACCAAGCCATAAATGTATAATTCGAAAGGCTTTTCACTTAGACTATATCATATTCTTAGAAACAAAATACTTTCAAATCATTAAAAAGGTTTTTGTTTGTTTTTAAGGACATCGTTTTTTATGAGATGAATGAAGTCTTTTTTTTTAAATAATAAAAGGTGAAATTTTTAGAAAATATTTGAAAATATGGCTAAAAATAGGAAATAAATGTTTCTACAACGTATACTTATCCTTAAGAGTAGTAGGAAATGAATTTTTACATCGTTTTTCATCAATTTTTTTTTACTTTGCTAGTAATGTATGATATACTCTGTGATGAAGTAACTATTTTAAATTGAAGAGAAAGAAATTTTATATATATTTAAAATTTCCATTTTAAATACTCAGCAAATGTCCTATTTTAAAATAATTTTAAAAAAAATATCAATATAAGAAATTAATAATATATTACAGAGAAGCATCTTAAGAAGATGTTAATGTTATTACAGAATGTTATCAACTGCGTTTGTTTTAAATAAATTAGGTTTTAACGTCTAGAGAAATGTTTATTCTGTCTTACATAAATTCTTATGAAAATAAAAGTTATTTTATATGTATGGTACATTTGATATTTTTAAACTCCTATAAAATGTTTATCCTTATTAGTAATTTATATATCCTGCCTATACTCTTTTCCCTTTTCATTCGATTTTTATTTTTGTCACTAAGATTTTTAACTAATGAATGCTAAATATTTCTAAATAAAATGAATTATTAAAAAGCAATAGAAAAATTGCATAAATTTGTTTTTAGTTTTCCTTATTAATTTTAATTTTGGTATCGTAATTGTTTTCATTAATTTAAATTCGGGAAGAAACATATTTAAATTATCGTAACTTTTTTTATTTTAAATGGATAACTGTATCTTTTTTATTAACCCGTTAACGCCCAAATTATTATAAAATCGAAGTTTTTGAAAAATATTCTTAAATTACATTTCATAAATCATAAATAGAGTAACTATGAAGTTGTATCCATTTTCCGTAATTAGCAGCTGAGATAATAGGTGATCTATAAATAGATCGCTGGGCGTTTGTGGTAGTAAAAGACCAAGTAACTTTCCTGTGGATTTATAAATAATATATTTAAAAAATTACAAATTTAGTCTGGAAAATGAAACTTTTGTGAATTTAAAAACAACTAATGAGATTTAAAAGAAAAAATATTATTTTACTGATCTAAACTTACTTAATTACAATTTTATAAAACCAATTTGTAAAAGTTAAGTGTGATATAACGGAAAACATTTCAGACAAAGGGTTACATTACATTTTATACAAAATGTAAGATGTCTATCCCTACATTTTTGAAACTGACATCTTCTTTGGTTTTGGTCTTTTTCCTATAGCATGGTCTTTTCTATCTAAACGCACAGTCTATTACGTTTGATCTTGATGACATCACATCAGAGGTCTTCCAATGCCTTTCTTAGAATTTGTTTCCCGTTTGAGGTACGCAAAGGCGATATATCTTCAGATGTCTTTTCTTTTCGCAATTTGTTAAATTAAACAGAATATACGTATTTACGATAGCCATGTCGATAACTCTAGTAAAGATTACCCAGTACCATTGGCCAGTATTGGTCATTCATTACTGGCGCTAGATGGCAGCTGCTCCGTACTATTAGGGCCATCATCACTTATGTCTATCGATTCATATTGTTCTTTTACTTCTATTTCTTCCATGGGTACACAAAAATTTCTACATTACCTGACAGATCTTTTACCGATGGAGTAGTCATTTCATCATCATCAAAATACTCTTCGTCAGTTAACTCATCCACATCAGGCGGTAAAGCAATTATATCAGACTCTATTTCTTTAGAAAACATATATTCTATCACTTCTTCGGCGGTGTGAAACACTTTATGCCGAGACATTCTGGAAGAAATGAAACGGGGAAAAAATGATATTAGTTACCACTAACGCCCAGCGATCTATTTATAGATCAGCATGTTTAAACTTACATTTTAATAATAAAAACGGTTATTTTTCTAATATAAATAAGCCAGAAATATTAAAGAGGTATTGAAAATGTAAAACACATAAAAAAAGTATAACTTACTTTAAATTTTTTTTCTGTTGATACAAAATCGAAAGCTGCACTTTGAAGCTTTAAAATGCCGAATATCAGACGCTAGCTGCTGGACTGCTCTGGGAAAAAATGCTTCAAATCTCGTTTGGGGGTGTGGCCACATGTGTAAGGAAACAAGCCAATGGCAATACAAAGTGATTAAAAGATATCGTTTTCACTAGGAGTCCTGAGTGGGAGGTGATCTATAAATAGATCACTGAGCGGTAACGGGTTAAATAATCATTTGGAATATAATGGACCTTGAATATCATCAAAAAGTTATGTAATACTTCTTTTTTTAGAAATTTAAAACTAAAAGAAATTCATATTAAACAATTGTTTTCATAAAGATTTCCGATAATCAAGAATTGACATAATTAAATTATACATTTGTCTTATAATTTCTGGAAAAAGTTAAAATATTGAAACACGCTTTATACGGATTTTTCTTTTTTCAAAATTCAAATAATAAGGTTTGAGAATTTAAATGATTTGAGCTGTTAATGTTTGATATTTCTTCTTCTAAAAGAAAGGTCGTTGCAGCGTAGTAATTACGATCACGATCTCATGCCTGGTGTGTCAGAAATTCAAGACCTGGTACCACTGAAGATCCTCTGCTCGGAAGAGCTGATGCACGTTAGGTCAGAATACTCCCGTTGGTGTGGTAGTTTGGAGAAGAGGGTGCCGGCTCATCTTCATCATTTAACATTGGTTCAAAATTAAGGATTCCGATGTCAATAGTTCTCTTGTTGCTTTACATTGCCACGTTAATAAACACTTACTCATTCTGCTGAAGAAAAATGTCTAAGTTGAAATGTTTTTCTCTATCATATTTACGCTGACAGTTTTGTCCTTTCAAAGAGCCAACAAAAAAAAGTTCCCTTTGACAGTTATTTTTTCAAAGCATGCTTCCAAATTCATCATTTTGCCATTCTGTTGTATTTAAATTGTTTTGAGACTAACATAATTGCACATTTCTGCAGTTTTTTTTTTGATGATTTAAGAACTAGACAAACGCAACTTGATCTTAGCTTGAAAACTCAATTTTTTTTCATCTTACTTTTACTATGATTTAATAATCAACTGAAATAAAAATATTTCAATCAGTGAAAAACATTAGAAAATAATTATGACTTGTGATAATTAGGCTAATCTAAAAATGTGTGCAAGACAAAGGACAGATATAATGGAACATTGATTTAGTTTAAATACATGCAGTGATGCATTGCAACATAACTTACAGTTGCATTTTCTAACTCAGTGCTTCTTAAACTGTGCGCGCCCTCTAAGGTGTCGTGTTAACCCTACAAGGGAAGCGAGAGTATATTGAAAAGTCAAAAACAAAAGAATATTTATAAAATTATTAATTTACTAAAGATATACAAACAACAAAATACATTTTGATATAATAAAAAAGCACACATTTACACTAACATAATACACTTATAAATATATCAGTACTGTGCAATGTACTTTATAATTAATTTAACAATATTAAGTTAAGAACAAGTTTAATAATTACCAGTGTCACCATGGTCTCGTCATATATAAAATTATATGCAAAAATTAACACTTATCTTGATAATTTGTACGATTTATAATTAATCGCTTAAATGCGGGTTAAAAATTACATGATTCACTCCTCAACACCACAGTTGAACATGTAGGCCATCGGTAACATGTATGCGGTGTATTGGCTGGGGAGGAATAAATAAGCAAATCCTCTGAAATAAGTAAACTCTCTGCGCATACAGTCAATGTTCTTTTAGTGCAT
The DNA here is from genome assembly GCA_019973975.1 of Trichonephila clavata. Lineage (NCBI taxonomy): Eukaryota > Metazoa > Arthropoda > Arachnida > Araneae > Nephilidae > Trichonephila > Trichonephila clavata. The sequence goes on along the minus strand of BMAO01036005.1, from coordinate 49,272 downwards.
TCAAACCCTTCAGAATAATTTAATGGAAATCACAAAAAATAACGTACTTCGGAAAGACGTATATATACGTCCTGGGCGATTAACGCCCTTGCTGAGCAAGACGTTTATATAAGCCGGTGGCACTTAAAGAAGTTAAAGTCGTCCTGTAGCTAGGCGCCAATGTATAGTATTATTGAATTCAATACATTGTTAATGTATGGAGGGGGGCACGATAAAAATTATGATTGAATATTGGGTCGCAAATACTGAAAGTTTGAGAAGCACTGTTCTAACTACATATTCTACTACCTACTATTCTACTACTGTTCTAAATACCTTGCTACTATTATTATGAGACATAAATGGAGTGTATTTTTATCCTGGGAATGATCGCCTGCGGGACAGAGTCCCCGCAGGCTCACGAAATATTTAACTGTGGGAAAACTGTTATTAGTTATCAATGACCTACTCAGTATATTCCTGTATGGCAGTATTCACCGGAATTAAAATGTATTTGTTCATAGATCTCCCTCTTCTTTGGGAGTGGCAAAGTTCTTTTTAGAATCTTAAGGTACTTGGGTTGATTTAGTTCCTCGCACGATTCACTTTTGTTCTAATACATTTTCTATAGACAGACTACACTTTCCCCCTATAAACGACTTAAGAGATTTTGATTGTTGTGTTGTATGATACATTATGGTTTATAAATCTAAATAAATAAAATAAAAAAGAAAAGAGATGGGCATCTGCGATCTCTATTGGTTGAGATTGAAACTCAGGAAACATGGGAAGAGCCTGGTAAAACATTAGATATTAATCATGATAGTGAAAACAGAGATTTGAGAAAAGAGTAAACATGAAAAGTTTGAGTTAAAAGAAACATTTTCATCAAACAAATCCATCAAAAAATATGAAGCTTTAAGTGTACAACAAGACAAACGCCCTGTCGAAAAAGATACAAGAAAAAAAAAGTTCTACTTGCTATTTGCCTATCATCTAAAGGACAATAAAATTGTAATAACTTGAACAAAATATGACAGTTTTGCCTGCAAATATCATTCCTGTAATGTCAATGAAGTGTCTGGAACTTGTGTCGTTTATTAAATTCACGCGCATTTGAAACATTTTAATCTAGTTTTATGTGGGATTTTTTTCTCAAATTTTTAAAGAAAAATAGAAAAGTCATTCTATGTAGTTAAGTATATTTTCTGTTAAATGATTTATTAATTGGAATTAAGACTTTTATCGCGTACAATAAAAATAATTATTAAAAAAGGATTCGGGTGACTCCGTCGCCCCGCGAAATCATTAACGTTAGAGTTGAGTATGTGGCTTTTCCCTGCTTAAAAATTAACGCTTAAGGTGATTTCCACAATGCAGCTGAAAATCGGTTGTATTAGATCAATGCGTATAAAATGTCGGATTTATAAATTTTTATATAAAATTGCATAAACATTTTTTTTTCAAAAGCTGCTGTTTTTTTAAATCAAAATATGATCCATATGCTATGATACACCTTTTTCAGCGAGAGTTTGATGCATAATGCCTCACTTTAAGAAGCTCTGGTTTTTTAGAATAAAGAACTTCTAAAATGGATGTTTTCAGATTACCTTCATTTTCATATTGTTTAACCCGTAAAAAATTTGTAAATGTTTATGAAAAATGAGTCGGGTGGCAAAAAATCCGGTGAATAAAATTGGTGCGGAAAAATTTAATTTTTTAACTCATTTAAATTCGAAAGTATTTTGTAGAACGTATGCGGTTGAGCAATGTCTTGAAGAAGAATTTGAAACTTCCGATTAAGAAGTGATGGATGTATAATTTTCAAATTTCAAGGCATTTCATCAATGCGCAGCTAGTATAACTGATACAGATAGATTTATTTCCACCAACGCTTTCAGAGCATCATTTTTCAGAAAATTTATTCAGAGTTCATTTTGTAGAGTAAAATTCTAAGACTAACCAGACTTTGAAGGTAACACGTTGAAAATGACCAAATTCAGTCAAGACAAATATTTTTGTTTTTTATTTTATTGAAGAAATCTTTACTTAAAACATACTTTTTTTGTTTCTACGCTTCCTAGAGGCCAAGTTACAATCAAATTTATAAAGTTAGAAAAACCGGAAGTGGGTTTTTGATCTACCAGAAGTGGACATTTAAAATGCTCAAAATCTATCATGGCGAGTCTGATAACTCAAAATATTACAAATGTATTTCTATAAAACTTTTTGAACCTGATATTTATGTTATTTTCTAGAGAATGTACAAAAAATATTTCTTATTGTATGAATACTTTTTGAGTTATGGTTTGTTATTTAAATAATGGTCTCACAAAAAATGTAACATTTCTTATAATGTTTACTCAATCAGCTCTAACATTTTCAAATTTTAATCAAAAATTTAAATTTTAGTACATTTTCTAGATAAATGCATCTAATTTATTTTAGTAATACTTTTACTAATATATGTTGTTTACTTTTTTCTTTAGCTGCTTTAAAGTTTTTCAAAAATATTGCTAAAATTTCACTTATAATTGTAATTTTTGTAAAATTGCGGTAATTTATTTTAAATTTTGATAGTTAAATAATAATATTTATTGGTATTGAGTCCTAAAAGAGCATTTATAATGTTTTAGTACGCTATTTTGTTAAAAAAGTACTCCGAACGTGTTCGGATACCTTAAAACAAGATATCAATCATTGGCATGGCCAAGTAATTTTAGCGCGTTTTTCACATGTTGTATTTTACAATAATGCAACTAATGAACTTTTTACTAACAGAAAGTAGTACTGTACCACTCCTCTAAATGTACTACTGTTGAGCTGAAAAGAAATAATGACACAAATCTGTATCAGCACTATAAAAAAGCAAAACTAGAGAAACTCAGGAAAATTTGTAGGGAAATTCGGGAAAGTTTAAATATGATTCGGCTCATCTAGAGCACAAATGCGACCAAATGCCGAAAACCCGAGGTCAATTGGGTTGCTTATTGGCTGAGAAAAAAGTACGACAAAATATGGAACGAAGACGAAGACGTAGACGAAATTTGCGTCCTAATAGCGCTTTTGTTCCACTAAGTGAAAAACGCTCTAAAAACTATACTTTAACTTTTTGATCTTTAACAGTATTCTTCCCAAATGTCTGGCTTATATTGCGTGCAGGTTTTGCAGCATTACTGCCAAGTTTATACTCATTTAAAAATTAGACGAATATGGGTGGAATTGACATCATTACGAAAGTCAGAACAAATAAAAAAGGACCACTTAAAACAATTTTTCTTGTTGAAATGAGACTGGAAATGGACAATACGACTGTAAACCAGGGCCATGCCAAAACAAAAACATATTCAAAACAGGGACACACGCAATCACATGTAATGAAAATATAGCATTTCACATGCATCAACCTAATATTTATTTAAATTAATTGCTTCGGAAAAATATGAATATAAATACTATAAATATAATACTCTAGTATTTATGAATAACGGGACACATAAATACGATTAAATCTGATTCCTAAGAACGTTTAAGATGAAGACAACATACAGTATTCGGAATTGCTTTATTTTTTTAAAATCCTCTAAAGTTTAACTAATAAATTTGAACTAGTATTGTTAAGCGTATTATAAAAAAAATATTTTTTAATACACAAACTATAACCTTAGAAGAAAATTAAATTCTTGCCCCAAAACAAGATATTTAGAAGACAAATTTTATAATGTGAACGTTTCTGAAGTTTTTATGTTTAACAATATTTATTGATTCTATTGTATTTTCAAGCTTATAAAAATCACTTTTAATTAAGGATCGTATTGGACCAAAACACATTTTTTTTTAAATGCAACTATTCTGATTCGCCTAAATCTGCGAGGCTCAGTAAAAAAAGAATATTATAAGAATTATTTTCAAAATAAAAACTTTGTATCAGGAATTTAATGAAAGTTGAAAAAAAATTCTTTCTTATTTTATAGTAATTAGCTAATGATAAAATGTAGATTATATTTATTCAAGCAAATAATGAGAGCAAGAATTTTAATATGGAAGTTTGGACAAATGCATTTTTTTTCATACAAGTTTTCATTTTTTATAAATAAATTATGGAGTTTATAACAGAGTAAACAATTAATTATAAGAAAATATTTCATTAAGAAATTAGTTCTGAGGTCTTACAAATAACTGAGCATTTAATTGAAGTTCTCCAAAAAGATATTTCATTTTTTTTTCTTTTGATGTTCTTAAACATTGCTTATGAAAAAAAAATAGTTTTCCCCTTGATATCGAAAGTTTCTCTTGAAAATTCTTGAGTTAATTTAAGCAGATGGAATTTTTGCTAAATACATATTAATTCTTCCAAATAAGAATTTATGATTTCGTATAAAAAATTGAACTCTGCTGTGTATTGATATTCTTTTTATACACATTCTCTAAAAATGTTTTGCATTTTTATAAAATCAAACATCCCAGGTTATTGAAAAATGTATTAGAATTTCAAACAAGAGTAAAATTAATCAAAAAATGAGTTCATAAAACCAATATACGTTTTAAAAGAATATTTCTTAGATACTGTATGTTTGACTTTTCCCCCTTTTGTTCTATAACATAAGCTTCTTTCACATATTTTGCTGCAAATATACATCCTTCCATTCCACAAATTTTGCTTCTGGTTAATTATTATTGATTATGTTAAGAATTTTGCTTACAATCATTAGTTTGGAAAGGTATTGAAAAGAACATCTGTCAGAAGGTAAACAGAGTTTATTGATTATTTTGGAGTCAAAAGTTAATTTCGCTAAAACTTTTCACAAGTAGTTTATTTTGATTAACTGAATCAATTAATCAAATTTTGTGTTCAACTAATATTGGAACTTAATATAGTAAAAGCAATATATACTGACGAAAATAAGTAACGTCAGTATTAATTGAGATTCTGTCTTTTAGCATTTCTTTGTTCTGTGTACAATATTTTACAAGCAGTAACTGTGAAAACATTTAAATCCTATCTTAAAATTATATTTTTTTTTTTAATATGATATAATTTCTACTTGAGAATTATGGACATAGTTTGTATATTTTTTCCTCTGTAATAGCTAATAAAACTTAAGATATAAGCGAAGATTAAGTTATAAGAGTAAAATACAGAAACAATTTTTCATACAAAAAGCAAAGTAACCCAAGTAATATAATGGTATGCTAATTTCTTTGATCATTGTGAAAGCTTTATTGCCAAGCTGGATTGCTTGTAGCCAATGTTGCATCATTCGAGTCATGGTTTCATATCCTGTTACCGTACAAAATCTGCCTTATAAAGGGCCTGATGCACTATAACTCTAAAGTCCTCAAAATTGACATGTTGTAGAAGTTCAGAAGGGGAAGTGTCAGTTCAAATGTCAACTTTGTCGATTGACATCGATCAAAATGGTTCTTGAAAGAGATTTACGCATGTAAAGCGTTCAGCATTATGTATTCTCCTCAAAAATATGTTCTCCTACCTAAATAAAAAGTTTAATTGAAATCAGTATCATTTAAGTGCAAGTCAAAGGGAACACGTACTTATTGCTGATGAAAAGACAATTTGTTTGTGAGAGAATTTCTATTAGCTATGTGACTATGCAACAACACAAGGGCTATTGGCGGCGAACCTCGTAATTTTAAACTACGGTCAAATGAAGAATACTTATGATCCTCGTGTCTTGCCTTGTGTCATGGCACGTCTCACGAGTCGAAATTTCTAGCGTGCACAGAGATAGCGTCTGGTCGATTTTTCAGCTAGATTTTTTTTAATTTGAATTATGCTCTGTGAAGGTATGTGTGGCTCCACTTGTGTCAAACCCTACAACACATCAAACAGTATTGATAAAACAAAGCGCTTTACTGCCAAATAATTAAACAGATACCGTTATTTTGAGCATGGAATATAACTGTATAGCTGCAGAGTAGAACACATTTCACATGGAGTGTATTGTGTTGTGTTTCTTATCTCTCTGGAGTAGGAAAGCCTATTTCAGGACCAAAAGACATCGTCGCAGTAGTAGTTCAAAAATACTCTCCTGCTCAGTCATCAAATGCCTCTAGAAGACACCTAAACAAGCAAAAAGATTAGAGGGGCTGGCAGGGAGGGAACATGAAGGAAAAATCCTTTCTCCATGCTGGAAATTTATAGGTCTCAAATGTCCACTTCTAAATCTCGCCAAGGCATATTGGAGAATCTTGGGGACACTGCACGAAATAGATAGTCCCGGACGACTAACAGCATACAGCTATGATTTGGCGAGAAACGCCACTTGGAGGGTAATTTACTTTAGCAGTTGAGTTTACAAATAGGTTAGATGTGAAGAGTTCATAATCGAAAGACCACATAAATTTCGTAGATATCTGACTGGTCCATGGCAAAAGGTAATATGCTGCTTTACTTGAGCGTGGAACTACTACGGCTGAAGCCAAATCTCGTTTCGGTAAACAACAACCTTCATGCCTTAAGTAACCCTGACAGGAAAATACTCTCCCGACTTAATTAACCCGTTCCGTTTAGGTACACCCTCTCGACACTTTGAATCTGAAGGCAGGATTTGAGGGGGACATAAAGTGAATCACACTTAAAATTCAATTTTTATTTTTATGAACACAATACAAGCTTACTAATTTAGTCTGTCCCTAATTTGCATGGCACTGTTTGATTTTTTTCCAAAATTCACAACATTTCGATGAGCAGGAAACTCACCATTAAAATTTCTTAAATTTTTGAAAACTTTTACTGCATTTAAGCAATATTATGGGATTTGGATTTTTTTTTTTTTTTGAGTTACATAAACCTATATTTTAAGGAGGAGCTATTTTCTTGTAGCTCTTCGAAATTTGAAATGCAACAGATATAAATGAATATTGTAAAATAAAACATTGTGGCTAAAACTATGTGTGTGTGGAACAGAAAAGTGATTATAAAAACAATTTCAATGAAAATGCAACTGTTAATTGGCGACGAAATCCAAGGAATCATTAATGCGTAAAATTTAATTTTGGGTTAAAAATTGAACTATTTATAAAAGTTGCTTTAAGATTAATATATCAAACGATGAATTTCAAGTAAGTATACTAAAATAGACATTTCAGGAATCAAAGATTTAAATAGAATTTATATTATAAATGTAAACAATCATGTACGAACAAAACATAAAAAATTAAACCTCTTGAATAAAAAGTTCGAGCTGATTGAAAAGCATTATTTATCTTTAAATAGAAATTTATATGTGTTTAGGTTTCAGAAAAATCTCCCAAATATTCTTTCAGTAAATTATATCATTTCTAAGTTGAGATATTTATTTGCATTGACAAATCAACCAAATTCTTTCTAAAATGTTGTTCAATGTATGATAAGTTCTAATTTATGAGAATTGTAAGGATTAATTCAGCTTATAAACAGTTAAAAATGTTTTTAAATAAATTCAAGATACTTTCACGAGTAATGGAAGTACAGTGACAACTTTTCAAATGCTTCGAATATTCTGTTTACTCAAAGCAGCTAGCACATGGTACCTACCAGCTGCCGAATCTAACTTAATCATAAATAAAGTGTCGAAAGAGTGGTGTAGTTTTTGACGACAATATAATCTTGAATCAGTGCCTAATTTACTTCAAAGGAATAATATGTCATACCACACGTCCATTTTATAGAATGTAAACACTGACAAATTAAGTATGTATAAAATCTATTTTGTTGATATTTTTTACACCTATATTGAACTTACTTTCAAAGTTTTCGTAAGAAACAATGGAGTTTGAGATTTATTTAAACATTTTATGCGATTATTTGCAATTTGCTTTATTAGTTCCGGTAAAGGGATTCGAAGACTACCGTGTCAATAGAAATGATGATATTTATTGTAGTGCATTTGGATATCCATTCTTCTGGGTTTTTTCTGCTATTGTTACAGTTATAAATGTGCCATACTAAAAATTTTTTTTCAAACTAGATCACTACTTTGAATTATAAAAACTTCCAATAATATTTCACAAATACATATATAAAACTTTATAAAATAATTCATCCTCTAAAAAATGAAAATTCCAAATTCTAGCGCATAAAAAAATACTTGCGCAACAATCAATAACTAGCAAAACTTTCATGCGTTTGAATTTCTCCAAATATTAAACAATTGGGAAAAACTATGATTCATCTTAATGTTCTTCTGATCTGAATTAGTTTCAAATAAAACTTAAGAATTCTGAGTAAATAAAAGGTGAATAAACTTTTTATTGTTAATGAATATTATTTAAAAATTGTATGAATTTTTTAAATAATTAAATGCATTTAAATATCTTGAAGAAAAAACTGCCAGTTTTTTAGGCATGAAAAAGTACTAGAGAAATGTTCATTGTTTTGTTGTTGAAAAATACACATTTCCCCTAAAGTAACAAAGCATAAATAATAGAATCAATTACTTCCGGTACTTAAATGAATTAATCACCAAATAACTGCGAACATTTTGATTTAATCATTAAATGTAGTCAAAAAACATTGAAAATAAAAAGTAATACATATTAAAAATTCAAAAGCTGAAAACAATATTTTTAAAAATATTATTTTATATATCATATGTGCGTATTTAAATAATTTAATGTATTTAAATGTCTTAAAGAAAAAACTTCCATGTTTTTACACATGGAAAATGACTAGAGAAAAGTTTACTGTTTTGTTATTGAAAAATACACATTTCCCCTAAAATAATCAAGCATAAATAATAAAATTAATTACTTCAGGTAGTAAATGAATTAATCACCAAATGACTGCAAACAATTTTATTTAGTCATTAAATGGACGTCAAAAAGCATTGAAAATAAAAAGTAACACGTTTTAAAAATTCAAAAACTGAAAAAAATATTTTTAAAAACATTAAAGGGCATTAAAAATATTATTTTATAAATCATATGCTCCTATTTAAATAATTTAATGTATTTAAATGTCTTGAAGAAAAAACTTCCATGTGATTATACAAGAAAAAGGACGAGAGAAAAGTTTGTTTTGTTATTGAAAAATACACATTTCCCTTAAATTAACCAAGCATAAATAATAGAATCAAATACTTCAGGTATGTAAATGAATTAATCAACAAATGAGTGCAAACATTTTGATTTAATCATTAAATGGACGTCAAAAACCAATGAACATAAAAAAGTAATACGTATTAAAAATTCAAAAGCTGAAAACAATATTTTTAAAAATATTAAAGCACATTAAAAATATTAAAATCTTTTAAAAAAAACATTTCAAACATTTTATAAAACTTACAAAGAGGAAAATTATCCGTACAAAATTATATCTAGTAAATTTAATCTCATACATGATATTGTTTCTAAAACTTCTCGGTACAACGAAACGAATACTGCTAAAAATAAATATATTAGCAGTCAATTTGTAACCAGTTCTATTCAGGTCTTCTACTAATCCTCTTAGGGAAAATATTCTTTAACTGGGATTTTAGTTTAAAAGCCGATTTCCATACTTGATTTATGCAAATGTAAGTACTATTTAAGTGCCAGGCGTTGAGTATGCGATATAATGGTTAAGCGTTGATTGTAAGCTGATCTCCAAGAATTAGTAAACAGCGACTAGTGGTCGTGTATCCTAAGATTGATATTTGATGGAGAAATCGTCAAAGAAGTGATTAAGTTACCGAAATTGGAGCTGACCATACTATCAGATTTCAAGAAAGATTCATTCAAGGAACTTTAACCAAGATAAGTAAATCTGATAGCTTAGTTATCTAATTTTGGGCTAAGATTTGTTACTGCTCCCAAAGTTATGTTATAAACGTGCATTTCATTAAGATATCCCACAAATTGCGAAAACTTGTTTTAATAAAAATAGAGATATGGGGATTTTTTATTGTTTTTAGATTTGTTTAGTACATTTTAAGAGAAATATTCTAAAATTAAGAAGAAAAAAAGAAATTATTATTCCTCTCTAAAATGGGAAAAAATTTACAAAAATTAACATAAATGCTGTCTAGTCTGTATTTAAAGTTTATGAACAGATTTTCAATCTCTGAATTCTGATGTGTTGCTATGTCATGCATTTTTGTAAAGACCATCAGGAAAAGAGATATTTTAATTTTTACTAAAGCTACAATACTTTATCTTAGTAATTGTATGAAATTGTTTAAAAAAACAGTGATTATATTCACATAAGGAACTGAAAAATTTTGCAGTAAAACATTGATTGATAAATCTGACAGTCAAAACACTTCTACTATTACACAGAATATACACAAAAAATTTTTGTTCAATATTTTCAAGTTTTTTTTTTTTTGTGCAATCACTGTCCCCGCGTTTGAGCATTTTCAAGAAAACACATTTCGAGTAAAACGCATTTTAAAGTATGACATTTTGCTTAATGTAATGGCATCTGCTTTTACTAAAACACTTGTTGTTTTTGTTTTAATGAAAGAAAAATAATAAACTTGATATTTTTATTAAGCTAATAAAATGGCCTATAAAATAGAATCATAAAAAATGCCAGTTTATGGCAAAATCTTAAGTAACCATTCTTGCAGTTCACCATACTATCAAACTTTAAGAAGGATTCATTCAAGGAGCTTTAACCAAAATAAGTAGTTTTGATAGTTTAGTTATATGAGAGAGAGACTTCAGGTTAAGATTTCTTACTGATCACAAAGTTAAGTTTTAAAAGTGCATTTCGTTAAGTGTTAAGGCTTGAATAAATTTAGATTTTTTTAAGATTATGTCTGCTTTTTCCTCGAAACCTCCCATACCCGCAACCTCCGGCTCACGATAAATTATTATATTAATAAGTTTATAAAAAAGGTAGAACAAAAGAAAATCTCGTCTTTTTTTCAAATTCGGTGCTTGAAAAATATTGCTTAAGTAAGATGCCTATAAATCCTGTGAATATAAATGATTCTTTCCACGAAGCAAATAGATCACGTATCTAGTTTGCATCTTCCAGAGAATTTCGACATCATTTTTACAATAAAGGTCCTAAATAATATTGCAATATTCAATATTCCAACGGGTGACATTAAAATATAAAATCTTCAAGGAAAACTCACAGAAAAATTCTCTAGTTTTGTGTTAACCAAATTTTTTAAACGCTATAGAAACCAAGCCATCAATATGCTGTGTAAAATAAACTTTCATGCAAAAATAAAAGTTAATGTTATTGCCGTGTCCTTCCCGAAGGGAAAGAACGAAAGTTGCCAGAGCCTGAGTCAGGTTGGACTTCTATCTTCCATCCCAGTTTTAAGGGAGAACCCTCTGGTGGGGGTGGCCAGAGGCCTCTCACTTCTCTTCTACATCCACCAACCTCACGAGAGGACTTGTGAGGCTCGATGGCTGCTTAAATATCCCCCCCCCGCTGCAAAGGCACTATACATTTAAAAACATCCACGCCTTTTCCAGGATTCGAACCCAAGCCCCATGGCACCGCAGTCAGCGTCACTAGCCACTATACCGGATGGGCAGCTCAATAAAAGTTAATAAATTTATTAAATGATTTCGAAAACAATGAAAAGTAAAATTAAAATTTTACAATAAACAATAAAAATACAGGAAATCCTGAAAGAATTATGTGTGGTAAAATATATATATATATTTCCTCTTTACTATTTTAATTAAAGTAATAAATAATTGTTATCCTTATTAATTTTTTTAATTTTAGTAATACTACTTCTCTTGTTAACAATCTAATTCTAATTTTTCATTAATTTAGAATTAGATTATTAATATTAATAAAGGAAAGAAAGAAATTAAGTTATTATTTTAATATCCCACCTATTAAAATTTTTAAAGCTTTCATGTAATTTAGTAAGTTTAAAAATTGTAATTAAAACGCACCGTAAAATTATCATGAACACATCATTGCTACATTTTTTTCGTTATTGAATACCCAATAAATAAGTAATATAATGATTTGCAACTAATTTTAATTAAAAAAAAGGAAATTATATCTGCATTCTAACGATAATTATATAATTACTTAGATGCTTCCGCATAAAAATGATTTACAGTGCTTTTTTAATCAAAGATGCCTCATTGAATAAAATGAAGATAAAAATGTAGTTGATGAAGTTTGCTTATGAGTGTTGAATAGTATCGGTTATTAAAACGTTCAAATCATCGTTTTTAGTACTTTTTCAACACATAATAATTATTATTTTTGTCAGACGTTTTAGACAGTATTCAGGAACCGAATCCTTAAAATATATGACATTTAAAGCAATTAAAGTTTCCAAAAAACCATTAGCGTATTTCAAGGTTTCCTGTAATTTGTAGACAAAAATTATTATTTTATAAAAAACATATTTATAATAATTAATTTTGTGCTAATTTATTTTAAAATCAATGATACGAGCGTGAGACAGAAAAATAAGTTTCTCTGTCGACTGAGGTCAGATTTTTGTATGAAAGTCAAAACATGCAACGAAACATTAAAGACATAACTTTATTTTTCCACATAAGTGCCAAGTACATTGAGATACTTGTCGCACCGCTTGATAAGCTTCAAAAAGCCCCCTCCCCCAGGAAATACTGTGAATGAAGTGGATTATCTAATGCATAGGTTCCCAACCTTTTTCGAAATGGTGCCCTTCTTTCTAGTAAATATTTCGATACGACCCCCTATTCTAGTGAATATTTCGATACCGCCCCCTCCCACTCTAGAGAAATACGAGTGTACATTATACATGGGGAAAAAAGAGTTATGTATTAAAAAAAATATCCTAGTACTGATAGAATATATTTTTTAATTATTTTTTTCTAAAGTCACAATTCTTTTTACTTGGGAATCTGAAATAGCTGTTGCCACAAATATATTTAAATGTGCAATATTATATATTTTAATCATGGATAGGATATTGTTGGTATTGAAACGCGCTACTGAATTTCTTCTTCATTTTAAAGAGAGGAATTAAAGTTTTAGCTTACCACTATAAAGACAGCCAAGGGTTTTGATAATACGAAGTAATTCATAATAAACTATTGCTTTCAAAATAAATATAAATTGACAGTTTCAGTCTTTAAAAAATCACGTTAATTCCTAGTTAACGTATTTAATTATATTTCTTGGATAATATACGTAATGAAATGCATTGGACGAAAAAATTTTCCTGCTGCTCACAGACAATGACAACACGTGCACCACAGAAATTAAAAAGTACTATATCATTCAATTTCATGTAGGTCTGAATGTAATGCAATCTTTAAGTTTTTCGTCCACTTCCCGAACTACCAAAATATGTGAATTTAAATACATACAATCAACATAAGGTAGACAGTTTTAAAGTTTAGTTCTGTGTATACATATTCAGCGTGTTTTTAAGTCTTTTAGACTATATTTGGTTAATCTGCCCAAGCCCAATCATGCCATCTCAACGCCCCCTAATTTTCTCTGGGTCTTGTACTGCCCCCCTGAAAGCCTCAAACGCCCACATGGGGGCGTTATCGCCCACGTTGAGAACCTATGATCTAATGATATGCTTTCTTGCTGTATGTGTGTTATGTCACGAAAATGCCATAAAATGTTGTACGACTTCCTTGTTGTAGTCCAAGGGTGTCAGACTCAAGGGTTAACTTGGGCCAAACATAAACAAGATTTAACTTTATGTGTGCCCTCCAAAAAATCAACATTTGTAAAAACGTATCGGTTTATTTCAAATAATACTGTATAACCCATATAAAGGAGCAATAAGAGTTTAATGTTTACGTCCTGACACTTTACATCTCTTGCTAAAATTTTTCCTATTTCGGGAGAAATTTTGTTCTCAGTGACTACTTTCAAAACTGACCTAAGTTGAGCATCATTAATACTACTTCCTAACTTATTTCCTTTCATAACAGAAAATAATTTCTCGCACCAATAAGTACTTCCAAACAGGGAAATTTCATAATCGAGTTCTCGAGTATTTTCAAACGTGGTTGGTAAATATTTGTAAAAATCAGACACACACACTTCAATGAATTTTGCATTCAAATTTGAGTCGGACTGAATCTGATCATCTCCATTTGCATATGGCTGGGTAATGAGTCTATATTTATTGAGAAAATAGAAGAAAACAAACAAAATTTGTCTTCCAAAAAATTAAAATCATTAAATTTTGTTCCAAATTCTGTTCTAAGATTTGGAATTTTTTCGGCGAATTTTTGATACTAAGCAAGTATTATCTGAACTTAAACTGTTCATGTTGCACATTGGGAAGTGCATTAAATCTTCTATTTTCATATTCTTTTCCCAAAAATTATATATTATTATGTGCGATATATTGACCGGGCCGCATAAATGTTCGCTGTGGGCCACATACGGCCCGCAGGCAATTAATTTGACAAAGCTGTTTTAGTTTCTTAATACACACAACAAATAAATAAATGGATAGAAGAAAGAATGTACTATAGAACTAGTTATAACTTAAAACTAGTTGATAGATTTTTTTTTGTGATCAACCGAATAATATTATGAAGATTTTTGATAGCAGAGCTAAACAGCAGCTCGAATATAAACAAACACAAGCTTTATTCTATCGCTGTAGTAACTGTACAAAAATACAACAAAACATGTATATTGTGTAGTCAAACACAAAGCCGGCAAAAAATACCTTTAAAAGAAAAGTATAAAAGTTTCTTTTTTAAAGGAATGTCAAGAAATACATTTAGATACAATTTATCAGAATAGAAAGCTTTACACACGGGAGTACAAAATGTCAACGAAGCCGCGACATTTTCATGAGAAATCAAGCTAAAAAAGCAGTCTTTAAACTTATATTTCGAAAAAAACTTTTGATATTTTAGAAATGTTTGACATGTTTTTATCATAGATATTTTTAAAAAACAAATTTTTACGCTTTGCAGATTTTATTTTTAAAGATTCTTCTTTTTTTTACTAGTAATAAAAAGATCTAATTGTACTTTTTAATAGGTAGAAAAAAACCATGGTTTCGAAAATTCTAATAATAATTGTAATTTTTTCAAGAAATAAATAGTCTTTGACCATAAAACCACTAGAAACTTTAAAGAATCTCTTCCAATTTCATTTTATTTCTGGGTTGTGGATAAAAAAATGTGAATTACTTTATGCTTATTTTCAATTATACATATCTTTTAAATATAATAGCACTATTTGCATATACAAAATTTCTTAAATATTAATGTAAAATAATCTATTTTAATAAATGAGTAACTTATACTGTGAATTTGGCTTTCTGTATGGTAGAAATCATTAGACTTTAGAATCAATTCACACTAACTATTAATACAAAGCTTAGAATTTATCTTGATACCTAGCGTTTATCTTGAATTACAAATTTTATTTTTTCTCTTGCATTTATTTAAATGATTGTGAAATTATTAATCAAAATCTGATCATGTACGATAAATTCTAAAACGCTGTACTGCACATAACCTGACGTAGCAATCTGGTCAGAAACTTGTTTCTCTTCTTACGTTCTTCCCTTTACTGTGTCTCTTTGATCAGCAAATAATGCAACCTCGTGTTGAATTAATTTTATTTTTGTTAGTGGAATGAAGTTAACAAAGTGTATTTCAGAAAAGCGTGAATGAGGATGCTCAGGAGAAGCACGTCCTCTTTCTGTAGAAAATTTTACCTAGGGGTACTTTACAATTATTCGAAACCATAAAAAGCACACGTTAAATAATTCGGAAAAGACCAATTGCTCAGTGTAAAATTTTCACTATGCTCGAGCTACACTTGGGATGAGCTAGTATGGTACATTTCTCCTGCCCGAGCTCAGTTCAGAAAAAGCCTTATCACACCAAAAGCTTACATCACCTTCCGTGTCTTTTATTTTAATCAATTCTAAATTACGTTTTTATATATAATTTAATTCCAAAAGTAACTTTTGGAAAAATTATGCCTTCTTCGTCACGTATATTCACACAAATTATTTTTTTTAAAAATACGCTTAATTTTTATGTATTGCAGCTCGATTAATTTTACATTAGTTTCGATATTTGTTTAGATCTTCATCTGTGGTGTAAGGCTTCAGACGTTCATGACCTTCAAAGTTAAAATTACTAGCTGAAAAACTTGAAACCACTTCTGCATCGTTTTTCAAGTAGTACAGCACCTTCACACCAAAACATCGCATTATCTTCTTAGCTACTTGTGCTGTGTTTTTTATCTTTCCGGTAATAATTTAATTCTTAGAATGCACCTTGTTTGTTTCCATATTCAAATCGCATAAAACTGACAGCATTTAACGTATCATAAGCAAATACTTTTCTGAAATACCATGTTTTGGAATATGAACGCATCGCATTTATTATCACTCATTCTGATACATTCAGACAGGTGTTTCAGATTTCCAGGTTTTTTTCCATTCCCGGGAAATTAATAAACTATTTCGTGAATCCCGGAAATGCATCAAAATTTCTGAATAGTTAAAACAAGTTATTTTTAATGGATATCAAGAATAATTATATAAAATAAAAATACATATAAATTTCTAAATTTATTCTCATTTATACATTTTGCCCAAAAATACAAAAAATATAAAATATGCTAATTATTTCTTTTTAAAGTGTGATTTGAGAAAAGATAAGCAACCTATGTTTTCATCACTCTGCTTAGTTCTTAGCTTTGTTATAAATAATCTTCAGCAGAAAATGCTCTCTCAGCTTCAGGTGTTGTCTGAGGCATTGTTTTCAAAGCCTTACCCAGTACATGCTTGAGGGCCTATTTTCAAATATTTTTTAATCAATCCTGAATCAATTATTTTTCTAATGTTGCTGCTAAGAGATAAATATTAATAAATACTTGGCAATTTATTTGCTGCTGTTGTAACGATCACGTTTGTTAAAAATGTAAATTCAGGTTTCCAAGAAATATTATTTGTAAAACTGATTTCTTATTTATGAAATTGCTGTATTTTTGTTACATAAAAATAACTAATTATTAATGTAAGAATCTCACTCAGAAGTTTGAAAAAGTTTCGAGTTTTTGTTTTTTAATTTTCTCCCCCAAACAGTTTGGGATTCATTCCCTTCTTCAAATTACTGATTCAACTAAATAAATACTTCATAATGAATACAAGTATCCGAAAAATATTTTTAAATAATAAATTAAATAAATAACAGTTTTAAATATAAGTACTTACGTTGTCAACGTAAATCAAGATATTAGAGCTTTTATCAGGATAGTTGTGCTGGAAGACTATGAAATGAAGTTCCTTTTAAAAAACTAAATACTTTTTCAACAAGGCAAATAGTTTCATGCTACGACAAGATACAAAAACTTCCCCAATCCTCATAAGTGTTACAGTTTCTCTTATTTAACTCTTACTCCCAATGCTTGGGTTTAAATTGACATTTCCTCTTCCAAGAAATTCGGGGTAAAAGACCGGAAATTGCAAATGGCGGTCAGCTAAAATTTTATCGCTAGTCAAATCTAGTCAAGTCAAAACTAGTTACCTCAGATTATTTTGGCCCTGGGTCAGTCCCTGGAATTCCCGGGAACAAAATATAATTCCCGGGGGGAAAAGTATGGAAATCTTATGATTTCCAAGGAAAGAAACTTTAATTCAGACCCGTCCTTATGACAACAACGGAAAATCAGCACGAACTTTCCTGACGACCCAATATATAAGAAAAAGCCATATTTTCTTTCAAACTTGTAGATGGGGCTGGAATTGTAATATCCACCAATGTATGTGCACTGGTGTGTGAAATGATACTTATAATTTTTTTAAAGACAGAATGCCATTAGTATCGATTGGTTAGCACTTAGAATCATACGCTGAAGAAGTGATATTCATTAAAATGTTAATGCACCAATTTATTCCGATACATTAACCTTTAACACTCAATTAAATGTATCATTTAGTTAAAAAAATCTTAACGAATTTTACTCTTATACAGTTGTAAAATAGTAAAAAATATTTTGTATTTGGAGCTTTTCAATATCAAGTAACATAAAACTAATTTTTTTAAAAAAATGATATATTTTAAGGAAATGAGTATCATTTTTTAAAACTAAATGGAAATATATAACTCACGAGATGTGTAAAATTATGAGCAAGTTATTTTATTTAACTCTAAAAATAGTACATAATTGCATGAGGTTCAAATCCATTTCGTCAAAAATATTTATAATTTTCTGAAATTATTTTTTTCTTTCTTCAGATGGCAACGTATTTTTAAATTAATTCTAATAAACTTATTTTTATACTAAATAAAACTTTTTACTGTACAAAATAAAAAAAGAATAATTCAGTTACTGGTCGAAACATTATTTTCAATTATTTATATTCTCACTGAAGAGATCATACAAACTAAAATAGAAATTAATCAAATGTTAGTTCAGAGTAAATATTGAAATTTATTATATGTATTGAAATTTATTATACGTATTATTTTCGGAAAAATTTATAAGACTTTTGGTGACAATAATGCTCGTCTCAAAAGTATGTTTCAGGATTTCCAATAAAATTGCAAAACGTCTTAATTTTTTTTCTTTATCCAAAATTACATTTCAGTGCAAAATTTTAAATTTATATACTACTAGACCTTACCCATCCTTTATGATATTGTATGATTTATTTTGCATGATGTTGCATGTTTTTAAGTAATTGATATCAAAGTCCTGACAATAAATAAGCTTTCAATTACTTTGAAAGGCATTCTTATCATTCTCACCAACTGACTAAAAAAAGGTAGAACTTGAATATCTAAAAAGAAAGTATAATTATCTTTTACACACCGTAACCTGCCCCCAAAAGACTTGATTTCCTTGAAATCCGTTCTTAGTGGGTCTCTATTCAACAAATGAAAGATGCTAGTCAAATTTCAAATCTGCCGGTCTAATATCTGAAAAATGGAAATCTTTGCCCTCAAAGCACTTGAAACGCTTTTTGGGAGTCGATTTCCACAAAACCCTTTTTCAGCAAATCTCTATTAATTACCAGAAAGATGCTTGAGGGTTTTAAAATCAGTAGATCCAATAATTCCTGATACCTCGTAATGAGTAAGTCGCTTATTCCTTCACTTTTTATAACATTATAAACATTTAAGAGAAGAAAAAGCTAAATATTCAGAGCATTTTAAAGAGAAAAATTAGACATATGAAAGGAAAAATAATATTTTCTCATTCAGGTATTTCTTATGGATAACAGAATTAATCTTTGCATATATTTATCGAATAAACATCTAGTCATATTAAAAATGCCAAAAAAATTGTTTAAAAACGTTAGTGCATAAACTACATACACACACAATGTTTAGTTAAAGCAAGGTTTTAATCGCAGCATCAACGGAAATCCTTTAAGGTATCCGACTGCTTGCAACAACTTTTTTTAAAAAAAAAACAATGGACATATGATTATTTTTTGTGGTCTTTATATTTTGTTTAGTACATTTTAAGAAAAATATGCTAGAACTAAGAAGAGAAAAATAAATTATTATTACTAAAATGGGAAAAAATCGGTAAAGGTAATAAAAAAACATAAATGGGGCCCATTCTGTACCAAAATTTTACGAACAAATTTTCAATTTTGATTTGATGCTATGATATTCATTTTTGAAATGATCTTCAGGATAAGAGATATTTTAATTTTTTGAAAACTAGAACACATTACCTTAGTTATTGTATGAAATTGCTTAAAAAAGCAGTGATTATATTAACATAAGGGACTGTAAATTTTGTAATACAACAGTGAATGATAAATCGGAAGGCTAAAACACTTCTGCTATTATACAAAACATACACAAAAAATTTCAGATAATTATTTTCAAAACTTTTTTAGCAATCGTTGGCAAAGTTTCAGCATTTTCAACAAAAAAACACACATTTCAAGTAAAACGCGTTTTAATGTATAATACATTGCTTTTAAAGTAATGGCATCCGCTTTTATTAAAACACTTGTAATTTTTGTTCTAGCGCATGGAAAATAATCAATTTGGTATTTTTTAAAGCTAATAAGATGGCCTATAAAATAAAATCATAAAAAATTGTCAATTTTTGACAACATTTATATATATATATATATATATATATATATATGTGTGTGTGTGTGTGTGTGTGTGTTAAAATATTTTAAATGCATCATTTATAATTTCTTACAATTAAAATAATTTAAAACAATCTGTAAAATGTTTAAAATTTTTCTTAACTTTTGGTTTTTAATCAAATTTATTTTTATTACTTATTCAGTTTTATAATCATGACTGATATTTTGTGTGTATCCCGTATTTCATTAAGACAAATATTGGGCGCTTAAGTATTGTGCATAAAATAGAGAACATTCTATTTACAAATTTTTCAATTCGCACCAAATCCAATTTGTTGAATCAGCACTTTTCCCTCATTTTTAGCATTATTTCTAGATACATAAAAATTAATAATAAAATATTTTACTATTACTATTTTTTTGTAGGTCATTCAAATGTCAAAAGTCGCCTCTCTCTCAAAACCCACGCGTAACTTTAAAATTGAATTACTTGCTGACAAGATATTTTTTTCGGGTTATTTCTTAATCAAAATGCTAATCACAACTGGTATTATCGTATTTCTTCTGTTATTCTAAATTAAAGTTTTTTTTTAAACTGCATGAATAATTTAACGAACAATTAGCAATTCCTAAGAAAATTTAACTATTCCACTTCCAGTAAAATTGAGAAGCATTTAGGACTTTTTTAACATTTAATTTTTTTTCAATTTTGAAACTCCTTAAAGTCATTGGAAAGTATATTAGAAATTAACATGGTTAACAGTTGTAAATAGACTGAGGCCTTAGTTGGTATCTCTTTTGATTGCCATCCACATAACGTCATAGGAAGTTGCCATCTAGATAAATAATGTGTGGGAGCACTTGAAATTCCATCAATTATTTTTCTACATGAATGATTAAGGGAATGAAGGCTTCATAATATTTTAAAATAATTTTAAACAAATATATTGTGTTAACTTGATCAAATATGGTTGTTTAATCCTTCCAAAATAAAAAAAAAATTACTATTATTTCCAAAATTAAACTTCTTTTTCTCTGAATCGCTTGGTACAGCAGCTGTATAGCAACCGAAATACGTGGGGAATCAGTACAGCACATGAGCCTCTGAGTTTTAAAGATAAAGGAATAGGTATTCTGGGTAATATATAATAATACTGAAAAGTGTTAAAAATTTGAAATATTTGATATCAGGATATATGGTGTAATGAAGTTTTATTAGATTGTAAAGGTTTCACAGAGAGAGATAAACTTCTTAATTAAATTCACAGTAAATTTATTCATGTTTCACTGCCTGTATTTAATCGATATAGATCTGTGCCAGTATTGAGGATTTCGAGTTTCACTTTGTCGTATTATTTCAGATACTATTTTTTAAATGACCACCTTGGTCACTCTACAATAATGCTATTTATAAAATATTGTTTTAATGCTTTTATATTAACCCTCTCCCGGTATTTCCTGAGCTGAGCTCTAGTAGGTGAAACTTACCCTCTTGGCTCATTTCGAGTGTAGTTCGGGTTCTGTGAACATTTACACTGTGAAATCAGTATTTCCCGAATTATTTCTCCCCTTTTTATGGTTCCGAATAATTGAAAAGTACCATTTCGGTGGAATTTACTGCAAAACAAGGACGTCCTTCTGCTGGACAAGCTCCTTCACACTTCTCTGAAGATACTTTAATGGCTTCGTTGTCCCAACAGAAAAGAAAACTTATCCAACACGACAGTGTATTATTTGCTGCTGCAAGAGAGACAATACAGGTTAGAAGGCAAGAAAAGAGAAGTAAGGTTCTACTGTCCAGATTGCTATGTCGGGTTATGTGCAGTATCTGTTTTCGAATTTCTTATACAAGATCAAATTTTGATTTATAATCTCAAAATCCTTAAGTAAATTCAAAAAATGCAAACAAAATTTGTATTTCAAGATAAAAGCTAAGTATTCTAAGCTTTATTTTTAGAGTTAGAAAGAATTGTGTCCAAAGTCTAATGATTTCTGCCGTACAAAAAGTCAACTTTACAAGAAAATTACATTAATATTTAAGAAATTTTAAATGCGAATGGGGCTATTGTTTTCAAAAAGATGTGTATGTATAAAAA
This sequence comes from Trichonephila clavata, assembly GCA_019973975.1. NCBI lineage: Eukaryota > Metazoa > Arthropoda > Arachnida > Araneae > Nephilidae > Trichonephila > Trichonephila clavata. The sequence continues at coordinate 27,230 of BMAO01036005.1, read as the reverse complement.
TAAGTATAAAAAATTGACATTTTTTTATCCATATTCAAGAAACAACGTGAACCTGGAAGAAGTTAATGTATTCGAGCATTGTTTATTACTAATTTTAATAACTGTACTATCTGTGCTTAACCCCCTTTCTGCGTACTGCTACTTCAACTACGTGTACCTTGCCCGTGGAAATCGAGGGATGAGCAGCGAGAGGGTTAAAACTAAAATGATGTCTCCTTATTTTTCAATCACTAGACGAATAGCATAAACAGAATAAATTATTGTTGTTATAGTTTCATGTGGCAAAATCGAAAATCAATTCATCCATCCATGTCAGGCTACTCACCAAAAAACAATACTGCACCAAAACCAAATGACAAAAATCCTCTTGAAACCAATTGCTGAAAACATGTGAAGATTACACAAATAACACTGTAAGAATCAAAAAAGCAAAAGCCTTGAGGGAAATATATCTTGCGATTAGAACATAAATCTTCTGGCCCTCAAATACAGCAAGGAATCATCATCTTTATACTATAACTTCAGGTCAAATCCAGGCAGACAAGCAGGTGCTGTTCATACAGTATCTATTTAACAAATAGAGCATTGGCTATTCATCGAAATACCTAGTTTGCTGGTAAATTCGGCAAAGCAGTCGAGCCCCCATTTTTAATCTCAAATTAACGGCAGCCTTTTCATGTGGTCTACGACTAATCTAATTCCAATTATCCTTAATATTCTCTCAGAATTTACTAAATTCTTTTATACCAACATAATATTTTCTTGTATACTTTTCCTAAAGAAATATAAAAGAGACCTTCTTCAATAGCACTTCTCTTAAACCAATAGATCTGAACTTTAAATATCTTCAATATCTACAAGAGTGGGTATCCACTGAAACCATTAAAAGTTAAGAAGATATTATATATATATATATTAACAAAATTGTAAAAGCCTTTGTAAATGTCTGACAAATTATTTAATGAATTTTTGGAAGTATGGTAGAATTCATAATAGAAATGAAAGCGTAGTCGAAATGAATATTTGCACCATCGTAAAATAAATAATAGTACATATATAATTATATTTTGTAAATCTACAAACTATACTTTATCTTCTTAAGAAATATAATTTTTCAATGCCTCTGTGTATTTTTTGAACATTTCAAAATTTTTATTTTCATGAATATGAATGAATATTTGTAATCTTTTAATTAATGTTTTTTTTAGTGAATAGTAGGAATAGTTAAACAGTGATCTATGGATTTGCGGAGAGAGAAGTAAATCAAAGCATTGTTCTCAACCATTTTAATTAATCATTGCAAAAACAAAATAACCAATAATGAAATGAACCTTAAGCCCTATGGATAAACATTTGCTTTTGTCCTAGAGTTTGAATACAATCATTTCAGATAAATCAGTAATTCCTTTCTCTTCAGCAAATAATCTCTTTTGATTGAAAATCAACTATTCCAGGGTCTTCGATAATAAATCTATTTTAGAAGTGACTTTATAACTTTTCTACAGCCTTAACCGTAAAGGAACGTGCAGAAACTTAATTAGTTGCCATTCATCCAAATAAAGTATTCAAAACCAATCCAAGTCTGAAAAGGCACTGAAAAGAACAAAGGTTAAAGAAAACAGCCTCATTTGGCTAACTTTAGCTGCAGAAATTAATTCTACAGAGATATCCCATCACTAATTTACTTTCCGAGATTTATACGGTTAACTTATTTTAAATGTGTTAAAATAAATGCTCCTTGAACAAATAGAGAATTAAATACGTAGCCTAAATTTGAATGTGTCAGTAAATTAAATTCGTATTTTTAAACGTACGCGTCTTGGTTTTATGTTCAGAAGTAATTTAGAAAAAAAATTGAAAACATCCTACGGATTTCACAACTCTTTTAGCATTTATTTAATCATAAAAAAAGGGAAACTTTGAAAAAACAATTTAGTTTTTATCTCTAATTGAAGTTTCAAAGTTCTGGCACCTATCTGGTCATGATTTCGATCTCATAGCTCCGGATTCAAATCCTGATGACAGTAAGGAACTATCATGTGAAAAGGTTGATAGACGTATATATACGTCAGGGATTCTCAAACTTTTAATATTTGCGACAAAATATTCAATCATAATTTTCATCGCACCCTCCTCCAATCAAATAACGATGCATTGAATTCGATAATACTATACTTTGACGCTAAGCTACACAATACTTTTAACTACCACTGACGTATACATATTTTTCGCTCAACCGGTGAGTTAAATGCCCTGGACGTATATATACGTCTTTCCGAAATAGGATCTTTTCCATGCACTGTTATCCATAAAACTATTCTAAAGCCTTTGGAGTGCAATAACAGGACCTTGACAGCGTTTGCGAAGGTTTTACTTATATTAGAGGATTTCCTTATACATAGATATATTCCTTCTCTCCCCCCGAAAAAAAACATCACACTCGCGCTCTTACGTGGAAAATGGAGGCATTAAGGAGCAAGTCACGCACCTTTATATCGGCATTTAATGGATTACTTATAAACCATACAAATGATCAAGATTAGTGTTATAATTTTTGTATATAGTTTTATGTATGACAAGCCCATGGGGTCACTGGTAATTATTAAACTTGTTCTTAACTTAGCATTGTTAAGTTATTTATAAATATATTGTGCAGTACTGATATATTTATAAGTGTATTTATCAGTGTAAATGTTAAGTTTACTTTTTATTATGTCAGAATGTATTTTGTTACCTTATTTTCAGTAAATTAATAACTTTTTAACTAATCTTTTGTTCTCGAATTTTCAATATGCTCGCGCCCCTATCGTAGAATTATCATGCCCCCCCCCAAGGAGAGCAAGCCCCTCAATTTGAGAAACGCTGTTTTACGTTGTTATGATGAAGATGTGGCGTACTAGCCTTTTTTTTAGATGTAAGATGATGAGATTCTTCGCCATTAATTATGAGGTCCATCACTCATGTTGCTTCTAAATGTAACGTTAATAAATAAATCAACCAATTGAAGGGTCCAGTGGTTTTGAATTTTTGAATGTTAATTTGTGTAAAATGTGAACTTCAATTATTTTACTTTGCATTCATAAATTTAAAATGGCGGTTAAGGAGCAGACTTGAGTAAATTAGCTGGAATGATAAAAAAAATAATGCAAATCATTTAGACGAAACTATATTTTCACTCTTCATAGAAATCCAGGAACACATCTAGGGGAAAACGCTTCGAGAAAAAATGAAATCAATCTTGCGATCTAAATATTCTCACTAAACTCATATAATATTATACAATACAAGATTAATTGAATTATCAGGATAAAATATCTATTATATATAAATAAATATTATTAATGTCTTCAAGGCAAAAATGCTCAAGACTATTGATAAGTATTCAAAAGATCTTATTTTGCTTATACAGATTGTGTTTGCTTATACAGATGGTTCTTCTGATGAAACATTCTCGAATGGAGGTTCAGAAATATTTATGACCATTCGAAGTGATGCTACCTACCAACGAGTGATCAGTGCTAGTGCAATTGCCTCTGGCTTTGTAAAGGATCTATACGCGTCATTATTCACTAATCCTCTTGGGGAATCTTTGGGGCCAGCATTTGCGTTAATTCGCAGCCTCTCAAGAAGAAACCCTGATATTTAAATTGGTTTGACTATATATAGTCTAGGTTTTGTAGATGTAAGATAGAAGGAGAAGGAGAGCTGTTGCGGTGATACTTAGGCCAGAATATTAGAATATTTCATTGAGTATTTCACAAACATAGCGCGAGTTAAGCAAAGAGTTTCTAAGATAATAAATTATTAGATTAAGGATCTAAGATAGATTGAATTAGATTTAGTTATAAGATCACTAGCGATTGTTTACTTTGTCTAGTTCCCTTAGTTGTGTTTACTTAGAGTTATTCATTGCGAATAGATTGCTCGCTTTATATCATTAGTCTCTTTGTAGTTCACTTGTGATGAAGTGTGGAAGAAAATAAAGCAATAGTTATTATGGAAGTTGTTAGTGATGCTTTGCCCCCCCCCCCACAGCAAGACGGTGAAGGAGCGGTACCAAATAGGTCATGCTGACAGCTTCACTTGTGAACTTTGGGGGATAGTTGAGGCTCTTGTTGTATATGAGACTCTTCATGTTCTAGTATAGCAGGCTATGGGTCTCTTCCTGTTTTGTGACTCAAAAGCAACCCCCCAGGTAATTCTAAATGGAGTGTCAAGGATTACTGAAGAGATTTTTGCATTCGCCTTTTAGATTACCTAAAAGAGTCAAATAAAGTCAGCTTTCTCCAATGGTTGCCTGCACATGTTGACATTACAGGCAAAAGAAGCAAGAAATATCAATGATGACAACTTCGTCAATGTTACCTCATTAGATGCAAATTGAAAAAGAAGACAATTCCTGTAAAGCAACAACTCTATAATATAAGTGGAGGCCGCCTTGTAACAAAGACCATTGTTAGGCTAAGAGCATGCCATTGCAGAGGAATGAAGATTGATAGGGATGGTAGAAGAACTTATAGGAATTGTGATAACTGTTCAGATAAAGAGCTTACACCTGCTGATATTTTTTACTTTCCAGCTATTCTTGCTGCTCTACAAGAAATATGGATCCTGTTTTCGTGAACAAACCTGTATGTGTATAAGATTGAACAGATTGCCAATACAGCAATCTGGGCTAATGGTACTGTATCATTTGGTCCCATCATGGACAGGACATACTCATCATCATCATCATTATCAAAATATTATTCTTTAATTGGTTGCAAATGCATTTCGAATAGAAGTGTGCAATACATCAATTGTTGTTGAACGTGTGTTCTGGTGTTTTTAATTATGAGTGCTGGGGGAACAGTCACAGGCTCTTGCATGTAATGCATGGCCGTATTACAGTTCAAATCTACGTAACAATAATTTTCTTAGTTTTTAAAGATAATTTACAACTGAAAATTTATCTCTGTGTCCTTATTGAATAAAAGGAACTCACTTGTAAACGTTCAATAATCAATAAAATACTTTATGTGTAATCAGATATTCCAGAAATAATAGAAAAAAAGTCAAATACTTTAAAATCTTTAAATAGTTTGAAGCAATTATTTTTGCACTGTTCTATTAAGTTATTCATTTTTAATTTTTTTGTATAAAGAAAATATTTGAATAAATAATTTTTAATATAGCGTCTATATCTTATTGCTTTTTAATTCCTTTTATGTCTTCAGTCATTTTTCCATACAGAATTTTTATATTAAATTTTCTTATTTTTAATACCATTAAAGTTATTTTCCATTTAATTTTATTTGTTTATTGTATAGAAAAATGCATGCACATAAGATTAAAAAATCTGCATTTCATTTTTTAACAAACAGAAAAAAATTAATAAAACAATATTGTTCACCAATGCAATTTTGTTTATTTCACTTGTTTCAAGAATTTTAATGAGAACTAAAATGGTTGGAATATAATAAAAAAACACCAGCTGTGGCAGACCCCCATTTGCGTTAGAATGTGGGGTCTGAGATGAAGGAAGAGACCTCAATAAAATGCACATAAACTATTTCGTTCATATTAATTCTAATTATAAATCGGTTTCAAGTAACTAATTGGAGTAGATTAACACAGGAATGACCAGTGGAATCTTTCCGACTCCAAGTGTTGTTTAATAACTCGTAACTGGTACAAATTTTAATTCTAGTTATTTTCCTTCCTTGACTTTTATTAGTTCATAAATGTCCATTTATTCTAAAAATTAGAAATCAGTTGTTCACTTTATAAATTAAATACGAGTCAATACCCCTAGAACGCCTAATGGATTCGGATCGACTCCTAAGTAAAATTCTGTGGTATTTCTCGCTCCTTATGGTTTTAGAACAGTGCTTTTCAAACTTTCAATATTTGCGACCCAGTTTTCAATCAGAATTTCCATCACCCCCAGAATGATTATTATAGAATGACAATGTATTGAATTCTATAATAATAATCTTTGACACTAATGCTACACAATACGACTTTAATTATAAACTGCAAAAATTATCAATATAAGTATTATAAATTTTGTATATGAAACTAAACATTTTTAGTTATACCATAAGTATTATGTTACTTTTCATAGTTCAGACTGTATTTTATTTTGCTTCCTTTCAATAAATAATATTTTTTTTTAAAAAAAATAATCCATTATTTTCGACTTTTTAATATGCTTGACCCTTTAGGCGGGCACTCCTCACAGCTTTAGAAACACTGTCTTAGAATGAGTAAAGTAATATATGTTATAGGAATAATAACATTTTTGGTCTCTCTCTTCCCTTCACCCATTTTGTTGAGAAATGAGATAGCTCCGTACACCTGCTTCTAGTGAAATTCTTTCATCTACTTGACTATCTCTTCATTTCAAATTCTCTTCATCAGACGTTGAAAGACAAATATCACACACAAAGAAAAAGTTCTACACCAGATAAAATAGCTACTATTTTACGAGAGTTTTCCGAAACGAAATTAAAGGAGTTGAGTTACCCGAAAACAAAAAAAGGAAATGAAGAAATTAATTATGAAAACAATTCTTCATCCGATTTGGATACAAATAAATAATCGTTAGATGCTGATTCTGATAAAGATGAAATCCCTCTTGCTCCAGATAGTACTTGGTGGAAAATGAGTGTAAATAAAAAAAAATTCCTACTAAGTATCCAAAATAAAATATCATAAGTCAGGCCACATGACCGATAAATTTTGCTAAAACACTGGTGAAAGCTGATAATGTTTTGAGTGCCTAACTGTTATTTGTAGACAGCAAAATTTTTCAGCAAGAGAAAAAAATGCACCGAAATAGAGGCAAGACGTGTGCTTGGAAACGATAATTATCTTTTCCAATTATAATTGGACTGATACCATTGGATAAATCCTTGCTTTTATTGGAATATTATATGTTCGAAGCATAAGTGAACGAAAGGTTTCGATACCCATCGATATGATCAAATCCGTGGGGTTTGAATTTATGTACGAAAACTACGGAGAGAATTGCAATGTTGCAATTCTAAGAATTCTTACATTTGATTTGAAGTGTTCTTGAATCATAAAGCTAAAAACGGATATCTGATGTATGGAATAGATTCACTGGAAACCGCATTCTCTGCTTTAAATATGGGGAGAATATCACAATAGATGAACAATTATTCTCTAGCGAAATTCGCTGTCATTTTACACAATGCGTACCATCCAAACCGGATGAATATGGTGAAAAATTTTGGTTAGCTGTTGGTCTTAGAACAAAGTACTTACAAGACTTATTTAGTTATTAACAGATGAATTGCGCCAAAATTATGTATTGTCCAAAAATAAAACGAAACGAAAAGCTTCTACGGAATATTCATCAAATGTAAAAGACTCCAAGAGAAGGAAACGAAAAATGAGAGTAATTAGAGGCAGCATGACCATCAAAAATTGTAAGACATGCAAGAAAATATATATAGTCTATGAAAAATTCGTAACATAGACTGAGTTCATTTTGCCAGAAAAATAATTTTAAAATATTCCGTGAATATTTAATTTTGTTCAATATTTTTGCCAAATTTTAAAATTGTATATTAAAATAATTTCTCGTGAGTGTGTTTGTAAAAAGAGTATTAATCTTAAACATAAATATAATTTTTTATAGTATTTGCTTTTTTTTTTTTTTTTTTTTTTTTTTTTGCGTGTTAATTTTTCGAGATATTTAAAAAAAAAGAAGGAAAATCAAAAAAAAAATAGACTCTAGGGGGGAAAAGGTAGCAGATGTTCCAGTGTCAAACCAAGTCAATAATAATAATGATATATATTTGTCTCACCAAGCATATTGAAGAAATGCAGATATTTGGACTGGAATAAAAAAGATTCAAGATCTATGCTCAGATACTCTGACTCAGAATTTTATTCAAAATAAAATCAGCATACTATTACTTATAGTTCCAAATTCGATTCTCTTTCCTAAAACAGCATCTCTCATTTCCATATATCGTGGTTTCTTTACAGAAACAGTTTCCCAAATGAAACAATGCATAGAAATTATTTCTACTTAAAGAATAGAAAAAGGAGCTTACCCTTTACAAAACTATAACATAAAATATTGTAAATTTCGTAGCATTCTTGTAATGATATTCCAGGGAGATGTGATTCTTACAAGTTAATGGATGGATTTTAAATTAAATGAATTTCATGGCAGAACACTATTTAAAAATTTAACAGTTTCATAAATGTATGGTTTCTAAGCGCATTATTTGTTATTAAGTATGAAAGGGAACTAAAAATGTAAAAGCATTATGGAGTTTTGAAAAATTTGATAGAAAGGATTCTCGAATATTCGATAAGTTAAATATTTTCAAGTAAATTTAAGTCTTTTTTTTTACTTAAATGCTCTGCTGGAGAAAGAAACAATTTTCAAAACTCTTAATTTACAGAAATCTCTAAATATTTCAATTTTAAATTTGTCAACTAATCGATTTTTAACATGACTCACTGAAGGTTGATCTTCTCAAAAATGATCTTCTTAAATTGGAAATTTGTAAATACTAGACATTAAAGCTCAAATAATATAACCGAATTATAATTGTGATATTCTAAGTCATTGTTGATATTTGGAAACTTAATAGTCTCACTAATATTGAATATCATTTTTTAAAAAAATGCCAGTTTTCATTATTACGAACTCAAGACATTTGTAAGTATTTAATAATAGGTAATATAACTTTGATAATAATAATAATTGAATATTTAAACTTTGTTTTTCCCGAAATTTTACTGGTTTTGATCAAAATATTACAATGAATCAATTTCATATTGCGGGGATATTATTTATCTGTCGATTACCCACTGTAATCTAGAAGTAATTGTCACATCTTTTTTTCAAATGAGAATTTCGAATCGAAACTAATATTTTCGATTTTAATCCTGCGAAATATTAAAGTTAATGACTCGTAAAATAAACTGGGTATAAAATTTATTATAAATCACATTATAGAAATCCAGAATATAAGATATCAGTTAAAACCTCGGAAATAAACTAGACATGGTCAAAAATAAGAATTTGGTCCTTCATTGTCCACATATAACTGAAGATCAAGGTAAACTTATATAAACAGTAGAGTCCCGAAACCTCTGCCTAATGTGGACCGAAAGATGGCCAAATTAGTGAATATACCGGGTTGTCGGGAATGGGATTACAAAGCATAAGTAAGAGTATTTTTTCAGAAAAATATTGTATGTATTGTCTGTTTGATAATACAACCGAAAATAAACTGCCTCAGTACCTTTAAGGTGTCCTACTACCCAAAAATAGTAAATGTTGCCAAAAATTGTCAAATTTTTTGTTATTTTAATTTTTATAAGTCATCTTATTATATTATAAAAATACCAAGTTTATTATTTTCCGTTCACTAGAACAAAAAATACAAGTGTTTTAGTAAAAGCAGCAGCCATTACTTTCAGGAAGATGTCATATTTTAAAACGCGTTTTATTGGAAATGTGTTTTTTGGAAATGCTCAAACGGGGACAGCGATTGCTGAAAAAGTTTTGAAAATAACTAACTGAAATCTTTTGTGTATATTCTGTATAATAGTAGAAGTGTTTTAATTTTCGGATTTAAGAATCACTCTTTCATTACGAAATTTGTAGTCCCTTTTGTTAATATAATCACAGTTTTCTTAAGCAATTTCATATAATAACTAAGATGAAGGGCTCTAGTGTTTGAAAAAATTAAAATATCTCTTATCCTGAAGGTTTTTTAAAAAATGAATAAAATAGTAACACAGCAGAATTAAAAAATTTAAAATTTGTTCATAAACTTTTGTTAAAGAATGGGAATCGTTTATGATATTTTTTGTAAATTTTTACCCATTTTTTTCCAATTTTAGTAATAATAATTTTTTCTCTTCTTAATTTTAGCATATTTTTCTTAAAATGTAACAAACAAATCTAAAAATCACAAAAAAAAAATCCCCATATCTCCATTATTTTTTTAAAGTTATACAAGTAGTCAGATAGCTTAAACAAAGAAAAATGCGTAATTTACGAAGGCATAGAGCATTTATTACATAAAAATTAATGAATACATAGTGTACAGTAATCTGATCAGATACATTACAGAAAAACACTTTATGAAAACATAAAGCTGTCTATAATAAAAAGTGAGTTGCCATATTTACAAAAACAGTCTACATTTTTTTAAAGAAATGCGCAATGTCCATGTTGCACTCTGTGCTTTGCTGATTCTTTATGAAGACGGTAAAGGAACAGTAAGACCGTTACCGGCACACCTGGTTTTTCAAAATACTGAAGGGCTGTTTACAACAGCATTATTTCCCTCACTATGTGGTATTTTAGGAGATTTTACAGTTTTGTCAACGTCATTGGCTTCGTCATTTCCCGTCATTTTTTTCATTAACATTAGCGATGAAAAGTCTGGACGTGGTTTTTTTTACCTTCAAATATGAGGCTGTGTTACCAAGTACCGAGTTTTCTAGACGCTACTGTACAAGCAAACAAATACAGTGAAAATTGTGTAACACGAAACTTAGAGGACGGAAATATTTTTTAATATTAAAGGATACTGCAATATTATATATACATATAACAATTAAAGTTTATTAAGTGCATTTTATTTTCATAGTTATGTATATATATATGCATGCATTTAATAAAAATCAATAAAAAAAACATTCGCAAGTGCTTAATTAAATTTATTGCAAAATTTAGCAATACCAAACTCTTTACAGATTACCGTTTTTGACACGTCTGTGATCAACAGCCTTAAGCAGCTCATTCTTCATTTTAAATGAAACAATAGTTTCCTTTTTCCTTGCACTATTTGCCACTGTACTCGTAAGAAAATTCTTCTAAATCAGTAAAAAACCACGAACCCAACTTACTGATTTTTTTCACATTGCGAGGTACTCTTCATTGGATTCCACAGTCATATGAACAGATGTTTTTGTGTGATATTTGTAGGGGTGGATGTTGAAAGTCTTTTAGATAAATAAAACTGGCTCGTACCATCGGCTGTTCGGTGGGTATTTCAAATCCAAGTTATATTCCTTTCTACCTATCCCATTTCACATCCTTCTTAAATCTCGCTTTCACGAATGGTGTTTCCCGTAATTTGTTCCTTCCCTGAAAAAATAAATATTTTCGTGTTAGGCGATTTTCATTTCGTGTTAATAGAAAAAATACATGTAAATACATTGTAGTTTGTCGGAACCATTGTATTATTTCATGTTAACCAATGTTTCGTATTAAGCACTTTCACGTTAAACGTATTTCCTTTTATATCAAAAACCTGTTTACCCAAAAATGTATATCAGTGGATGCATTCATTTGCATTTGCAGTTTTTTGTAATAGAAGTTTGTGAATAAAATGTTTTTCGTGTCAAAGCATAAAAGGCAACTGATATACCAGATGTAAAAAGGTTATTCTATACTCTCATTTCTGTAAAGTAGAATGAAATAAATCTTAATTGTTTAAAAGTATGTTTGAAGATATTTTATTGGTAATATTTCTGTCTATCTAATCTATATTGTAACTGGTCTATTCATTAGCTTCATATTAATTCTCTTAGGGGAAAATCTATTTCCTTAAATATTTTTCTACTGAAAGCTTTTTCCCGAAGAAGAAGATGTGTTTAATGTAAATCAAGACTTGTATTTAGAGAGATTTCAAGATTGTTTGAGAGGAGAGAGAGGTTAGATGATAGAAGCTAATGATTAACGTATAGTAGAAAATTAGTAGAGAATGACTCGTCGGTTAAATACTTAATATTTAAGATTGATAATTGACGAATAGTCAATAAGATATATTAAATTAGATTAAATTCGACTAGAAGTGGAATAACTGAAAGTGGCATTACGATTATTTAGAACGTATATTACTAAAACGTTCCAAAAGTAAGTGATTCAATTCATAATTAATTTTTTTAAATATCTCATCTACCTAGCTTTTGCTCCAATACTTATTTATAGGTGCATCTCCTAGCCTGGGTTGTTGAGATTATAATAGGATTAATAAGTTATATTTGTTTTGATTATGTTTGATCTTCATTCTAACTCCCAAACACTGAGGGATGTGAGGGGAAATCTGTCACAATATACCAAAAGATAACTGAAATACAAGAATGTAGAGCTTTCGAAGAAATGGTAGAGCCACAGGATCGAAGTTTTTCAAGAAAACATGTCGGAAAAGTATTCAAACATAAAACATTCTATATATATCTAGGAAAATATGAAAGCTTCTGTATACTAAAAGGAATGTCAAAAAATATATTTGGATACTATTCATCAAAATGGCAAGCATTATACTCGAAAACACAAAATGTCAACGAACCCATGACATTTTCAGGAAACTTTGAACCGAAAGAAAAATTCTCAAAATTGTTTTGAAGAACTCAGGCGATTGTGTAAAAACAACCTGCATAGGGTTTTTGGTTCATGCACGTTTAATCTTTAGCAACCCTCTTTCCATTGCATTTATTTTTTTAAAAATATTTGTATTTTATTAGGAAAATACTGAATCTGAGTTGGTTTTACAAGCAAGAGAAATGAAATTTTTTGAAAACCTTTTATTATATATAATGCTTTTTTTTAAATAAAAAACACGGACTATTTGTAAGAATATTTTAAACTTATCTAGTTTGATGATTGTACTATTTACCTTCTAAAAAATAACTTTTAAAAAAAAATATTCATGAAACTTTCAAATGGTCACTCAATTACTCAATTTAATCTAAATTTAAGTATCATGCATTTAATATAGTTTAATAAAGGTTCATTATTTTATGTATAGAAATATATATAATACATATTATAATAATACTTGTGCGTTTCCTTATTTAATTCTTATATTTATATAAACTTTTGAAGAAAAATATTCTTACCTGCAAAGTACTAAATGTTGAAAAATATATAAAAGATGTCTCAAGCATAGTTTTATGTTTGCATATTTTTACAATACAAATTTAATGATAAAAGAAATTGCAATTTTAATTATAAGCAAAAATAATTGATAATATGTTCTATTATTTGCGTGAATCCTATTTCAAATCTTGCAATCTTCTCATTTTTATTCATCTAAGTGAATCGTATACCAATATCTCCTTCTCTATAAAGTAGGTGGCAAAAAGTATCAAAGAAAGGTGCATGGTCATGAAATAATATAGGATAAATTTATTAAATATTTCGTAATATTTTTCTTTACTAATTCCAATTTCTCCTTATTACTAAAATAATTACTCTTAAATATTTCGTACCAACAAAATTTTTAATTTACATTAAAATGAATAAGCTAAAACCATATACATGATTAAAATACTGGTCTAAAACTTTTTAAATTAAATCTGGAAAACTATGAAGCAATTTCAATATCTTCTATCAAATTAAACATAAAAGTACACTTTGACAAAAAAAAAATTGTATAAGTCGCATTCACATTATAAATTATTCACCTAACAAAAATATATATATAAATGCCATAGAGCTATAGATTAAACAAAATTTGTATTAATTGAATGTGTTTTAAGCTCTCGATGTTTTGTTTACTATAATTAAGTTGCTAATTTACTAAAATAAGGTTGTTAATAATTTATACATCAAATACTATTTAATTTTACTATTTACTAAATTTTATAACATTTTTAAATCAATGAGAATACTTAAAAATTAATTTTAATCTTAAAATGGAAGCATTAAAAAATCTTAATTAAAAGTCTAATAAATATTAATATAAGTGTCCTTTTAGAGTGAAATATGCACTTAAAGGTTACAAAACTGTTTTAAAATTTAATAAAGAAGCCTTAAAATGTAAACAAAATAATAATAATAATTCTTAAATCTATTTAGAAAATTAAGGGAAAACAATTTGTCATTTTTGTGCCAACTTTACATGAAATTCCTGTTTGAAAATATTGTCTTTATTTAAGCACACATAATGCATGCCATAAAATGTTTTATTTATAATCAGAAATGGAAGTGATTTTTCCCGGAACTGAAAGTCAAATTTTACAAATAGAAAGCATTTTTTACGTCTTGCTTTATCATTAATATGATCTGCATTTTGGATTTAATCTTTGCAGGAATGCATTCACATCTTCAGAAAATACTTTCATTAACTTTATCCATTTGTGTGTTAATGAAAGACATTTTTAGAGAAAATTCATTTTAACGAAGATCTTTCTAAGAACATGATGTTTCTTAACAATTTGGAAATGGAAGTTAATCTCATGACGCACACGTAAGGCCCGAATTTCAAATTATTTTATGGAAATCAATAATTTCTTAAAGCTCTGCAAACCAACAACGTCGAAGATTTCTTCCAATTTCTTGTTGTGCAAAATTCTGCAAAGAGACGCATTATTTACATTTTGTTCCAACAAAAAATTACTAAAAAAAGAATTCTAGAAAAGGATTTGTACAAACTAAAGTCTCTTACATGTGTATGAACTTTAAACATTTGCAATAAATAACATATAAACCAAGGATGAAAAAATGTACAACTCTACCATTAAACGACAGGTAAAATATCCTCTGTATATATTTATTTCCTTTCTAAAATCATGTGCGACATATACGGAACAAATATTCCTTTAAGACTATTTTGCTTTTCTCAGCATTGCGAAACCGACAATGCATTTTCTATCGTTTTGCTTTTCTTATCAAATTCTGGAGTGTGATATGTATTTACATCATTTTTTATCTCCAAATGTGCGACTATCGATCCCAATTTTTAAAAGAAATTGTTCGCTTCCATATCAGTGTATTTGAACTCAAATGTGCAAATAGTCTGCTTTTCGTAGTTAAACTGTCCAAAATTGAGAAAATATATTTTGTTACTTTATTTTTGATGTGGTTGTATCGATAAAACTATTTGATTTTACGAAATTGTAATTTTAATCAATAAACCTGCAGTAGGTGAACAAGTTGTTACAATGTTAAACAATTTTTTTTACTCTTTATTGAAAAGTATAGATATACTGAGTTATTATTTAAGGGTTAATCTTCGTAAGAACCATTTTATGGCTTGGTGTGCAGTGCTTCTTAAACTTTCAATAGATGTGACATTATTTTCAATTATAATTTTCATCGTGTCCCCATGCAATGGCAATGTATTGAATGCAACAATAATTCACTTTGACTTTAAAGCGTTAATGCGATCTTAATTATAAACTGTACAAGTTATCAAAATAAGTATTGTTTGGTACATGTTACTTATAAGTGATATATACTTTAAGTTACTTTTAGTAATAGGTACGTAATAAGAACTTTCTTTTAGAAAAAAAAATTAAAAGTAATAACATTATATTACTATTCCTTCGTAATTTTTAAACTGGAACATATTTCAAAACAATTCTTTATTATAAATTAAATATTTATGTTCCAAACAATCTTTTTCTAGAAGTATAAATATCATCAGAAAAATAGTTTTGTCTCTGAGGCTCTCTATCTTATATATTCAAATGTGATATTTCGCAAACATCTGTACAACTGTTTGAACAATCGATCAGAATTAGAGAGTCGCAATCTAATATTAAACCTATCTTTGAAAAACTTCGATATGCAAAACAATTTGATGGGAGTCACTAGCAATTATTAAACTTGTTCTTATTTTAATATTAATAAAATAAGTATAAAAAATACATTGGATGGCATATATTTAGAGCCTTTATGAGAATGTTATATCAGCGTAATTGTATATTTTCCTTTTAATTTAGTCAGAATGTATTTTTTTTTGCTTCATTACAATAAATTATTATTTTAAATAATCTTTTATTGTCGACTTTTCGATATGCTCGCCCCCCCCCATGCAGGGTTATCATGCTCCTTAGGGGGGGGGGGCGCTCACAGTTTGAGAATCTCTGGCTTAAGGAATTTCACAGCCATCTTTTGTAAAGATATTTTGCTTTTGGGACATCAAAATCATAACTAAAAATATAATTTGCTTCCAATTTATAGCTTCTATATGGGGATATATCATCCAAATTGGTTTGGATATCACTTTTAATACTAGTTATAATGTGGTTTTAATGTTGGGAAGTGTCACTGTTATTTGTTTGTTTTATACAAGGTGTCCCATAAATAGCGCACATACTATGTACAGCTCAATTCTTCTTTGGGAGTACATGAAAATGCCCAAGGAACTGTGAGTGTGTGCTCCATAGTTTATGAGTAAAATACGGTAAAGGATGATGAATGAATGTGGGTTCACTATGGGGCTCTGGCGCATTTCTATGCTCCTATACGAGATTGGCTGGTCATGGAATACTATGGCCCCTTCATCGGAATTAGGGGATCTGGTTCTATGGCCACCACGATCACCAGATCTGACACATTTGCATTTTTTTAGGAGCCATTTCAATGAATATGTGATTCGAGACGCAGTGACCACACAAACGGACGAAGTTTCTGTTCTGTATTTTGCTTGTACATCAGTGGACACCACGTTCAAGGAGTGATCAAGCCTGTCTGGATAAGCATGACAGACACTTTGAACATCTATCTTTTTAATATTTGCAAATGCTGCTTTGTGTCCAATACGGTATTTTTTCCTTGTATCGGCTGTGACGTTATTCAGTCGACTCTCTCTAATTCAAACCTTCGACAATACGAACCTCTCGCTAATTCGAAGTATATGCTCAGTCCTAGAAACACTCTTGATATTTTGAACTAATACGATATGTTTTGGTACACTCAATATTTCGAGGTAAGATCTGTGGCTGATCAAATTACAACACGTGATAATTCGAAGTTACCTTATAAAACTCTCGACAATTCGAACAACCACTTTCATGTACACATTGATACTTACAAGTTTTGTTTTGTATTGCCTTTACGTTTGTCTTCTGTAACGTAGCCTTTTTTATTACCATTTGTTAAGAATAGTTGACTCCTTTCGCAGTCCAGAGATGGCGCCACGAACTGAACTTCGTTTTCTGGAAGCCGGTGTGATTTCGGCGGGAAAATGACATTCGATTCGGATTATTCGGTTGTAATGGTCGCCATTCTTGTGATTATGTGTTGTGAAATGTTTTTTCTTTATCGTACATGTAAAGGCATGAGTGTGTGTGTGAAGCAAATATATACATGAAAAGTCGACTTGTGAAATCATTGGTGTTATTCATTAATAATCTTCATTTATATATCTTTCATTCAGCTTTATAAGAAATACTTCCACACTTTATACGCCCAGCATGGAAAATGGAGGTAAGTGAAAATACATTCATTATACAACTCATAATTGCATTCTACATCAAACTCAAAATCTAAAGTCTCATTCTCATTCATAACACCATTTGTCCACTTCTTTGTGTTTTCCAGTTCCTCAGGAAAAAAGTCATTTTTGATGCTTTCCTTCTTCAAGTGGACAATAGACCGACCGTGCATGTTGTCACCCGTTCATAACTTGCATTTAACACGCAATCTTACTACGCATGTGTTCAGAAAGGATAGTTTGCTATTGAGATGTGTAGGATTGTGTACTTTGCGTCAGACTGGCATGGCAATTTATGCTCATCCGTGTGACTTATAGCATGTGGCACCAAAAAGGCATGTGCCGGACTGGACCATGCCTTGAAGAATCAATAGTGTTGGGGACAGTGTATGAGAGAACCAGGTGTGAAACTATTTTATTTCCAATGAGGAATGTAAGAGATTTGGAGGGGCTCGAAGGAGTCGTGTTCGAAAAGTTAAGAAAGACGGAGAGAAGCGAATTAGGAGAGCAATTAAAAAAACTGGTCGAATTTCGGCGCATTGATTAGGCAAGAAGAGCCTACCCAACGCCCATACTATAAAGTATACCCCGCAGCTGAGTAGGAAACTATGAATACGCCTTGTGTTAACGTTATAGTCTAAATTTTAAATTTAAAGTTTCAAATTTAAATGTGTTAGAAAAAAATTCTCTTTGAGTATTTTGGGAGACTTTTCTACCCTCTTAATAATTCGAACTTTTTCATTGGTACCTCCAACTTTGAATTATCGAGAGTCAACTGTGTATTGTTTTTCGTATTTTTTTCTCGTTTTTTATGCACTCCCAAAGAGGAGTCCAGCTGTTCAGAGTTTGGATTCTATTTTTAGGGTTCTCTTCACAGTAGGGGTAATTTTTACTACTACTTTAGGGGTACTACTTAAAACGCATTAGAACTACTCATATGATGGCAGTATCACTTATCCAACTTACATAAGACTCATTAACCAAACGTTCCTTAGAATTTGCAATTTTTTTTTCACGTGTTCATGGTATTATGCATAGACGATTTATATAATATTCAAAAATTCTAGAGAATGGAAAAAACAGTTGTAAGAAAATATTTTCAAATTTTATTAGAAAAATGTTCTTAGTGCGTGACAATCCTTCCAAAGTCTGTATTGGTAGACTTCAAAAATTGCAATCCTGAGATATTCCCAACTAAATCTTATGTACCACCACAAGAATAAACTCTTATCATAGTTTATTAAACTTATTTTTAATCAAATAACCTAATTTATTTGGGAAAGCTTTCTCGCGTAATGAACTTTAATAATGGAAAAGTTACTTATCTGCTAGAGTTAACAGGGATGCTCCCCTGGATTGTACAACCATGAATATAAACACTCCAGATCTTTAAATTAATAAAAGGCTAGATAGCATTTTCTAATGGAGCACTGGATATACAACCTGGATGAAAAATAAACTCACATATTCATAATTAACTTCTGTTCCTCTTCTACTATGCACAATTACTCTATATACTTTTAACTTTATTTACAAATATTATTTTCTTTTGTAAGAATGCGACGGTTAAGAGCTTGCAATAGCATCAAAGAAAACATCCAAAATAGGATAACTTGAAGAGGAAAAAAAAATCGTTCACGCTTTTACAAGCTTCTTACAGCACATAATTTTACAAATGTTTATCGCAAAATGCTTCGGCACGTGTTTTTTTTATTTACACTCTAGAAAGCTCATCTAAAGAAATAATGTATATAAAACTATTTTTTTCCAGTAAGAGACATTTATTTTCTTAAAGATTATTTTAGTCTTATAATCCAAAGGACTAGTAATAAAATGTTAGGAATAACTAATTGCGTTACTATGTTTTTAATTATTATCTCCCATCCATTAATTAAATCTCTCAATATATTTCTTTGTTTACAAAACTAGTATGTAAGTATATGCATAGTTAACAAGATATGGAATAGATAATAGATGATTTTTGTGCTAAAGATACGTTTACTATTACCAAACAGATCAATATCCACATTACTGAGAGAGAGAGAAATGTCTTGGGACACATACACAGATAAGTGTATTACTGTTTAAGATATCCTATCCATTCCTCTCTTCTAAGGCATTAAGAATGTTGGAATATCAATTTATATACAAGCTAAATGATATATAATTATTTTCATAGTTGATCTACATAGTTTTGAAAAATCATTCAGCGCAAAATGCTAGTTTAATACAAACTCATAATAGTACATAAATCTCCAAGGACTAAGATACAAAGTATTTTTCGAAGCTCACTATTTAATAAATGATACTAGTAATAAAATTATTTCGCTATTATGCATGAATGCAGTGAAATTTAAGAAAAATTATGCAAAAAACGAAAGTAAACACTTGTTTTTTAAAGAAGTATAGAAATGGGGGAAATGTGTGCTGCAAACATCAAATTTTCGCATTCTCGAGTACAAATTTTGCGCATGATTATTGATCCTCATTAGTTGTTTTTTGTCACTTAGTCAATTTTGCTGACAATATCCAGGCAAGTATTGCAATGTCTAATGTAAATTCATTAATGATGTGGATGGATGAGAAAATGGGATTGTCACAGATTGATGATACTAGAGACATCTCAATATGCCTTGCAGTGTGCTTGAATGACTGTAGGCAAGTTTAAATTTAAAAATTCTATATCTAGACTGCATGTTGCAAATGGACCAAGATTCACACCACGGAGGCAGTTTTTTAGCTATTTCGGAACGAAAAAGAAGCGCTACCATGCCTCAACTTCTGTAGATCATTTTGACGAATCATGAATAAGAATTCTCTCCAACACAGTATGAAGACTCCTCCTAATTTTGATCCTAATACAAGATGATAAGTTGTGTGTTCTCCTGAACCATTGACAGATATCCTTTTTTATGTTGAGCAAGATAATTAATTAATTGGATGAATCAGCAATGAGCCTCAGAAATATTCACTGATTGGTTCAGGCTCACCATAGAAAAAAAAATTTAAGGGATTTTCTAATTAAGGAATAACGTACCAAGCACAGCCAATCCAACACTGTTGAATGTCACAATTACACAGATTGTGGGATTATAGTTGGATAAGGACCTTCCTCGATGTTTATTTTAACTAGTATATGCCCCCTATGGAGAAACTAGAAACTGTTACTGGTATAAGATATTGGAATGAGATTCTTGGTCCTGGCCATATTCCACTTCCTTGATTCTTTAGCGGCTCGACAGCCTAAGGTGACCACTGGCTTTCTCAAGAAGCCTTTTTCAGGCTAGCCTTATTACTATTAGTCTTCTGTAATTCTTAGTTCTCAAAACTTGGAGATCTTTTTCTGCTCATCAATCCATCTAAGATTTGACCTACCCTTTTTTTCGTGTACCGATTGGTTGGTCATTGAAGACTTTTTTAGAGGTGCGGTCTTCGTCCATTCTGACAACGTGACCTTCCCATTTAATTCGTTGTATTTTTATGAATTTGACGATGTCAGATTCTTTACATGACCGGTAGAGCTCGAAATGGGATCTTCTTCACCACGTTCCGTTTTCTTAATTAACCATATCCCATTAGTATGGATAATTAAAACCCTTCGGAAAGATGACAATGCTCAAGCTCCTCCTAGGTGTGTTCGTTGAAGTCGATACTTAGGATTATGTTTTGGAGAGAATGGAATGACCAGCCGGGCCTCCAGGCCTGAATCCCGTAAAGTATACTTGTCACTATCTTAGTAGGCATGTTGATTCTTTAAGCCCACCTCCAATGTTTTCGCATGAATAGAACAAGGATTACTCCTTCTCTGGCCTTCGTTTTTCCATTCTGGAGTCCTACAACATATATTCAGTTCAGAAATACAAGGATGTAATGCATTGCATTTTGTAATGAATGATTTCCTTATTAGGAAACCTTTTTGTAAGGTCTTCCTGATATTTATTTTTCCGTACAAAAATGAGAAAAACTCTAAAAAAGACTTTTATGCCAAAAGTGTTTTTTAATCATGTTTCTGATAAAGTTTTGTGCCACATTCAATAAAAAAAACTGTTTAATGCATATTTTCTGCAAATTTCTTGTTTCTGTGTTCGTTTGTTTTCAAATTAAGGAGAAAAACAAGTTACTCCTCAACTTTTTGAAGCCAGTGTTAAGTAATAAAGTGACACACATGCAATCTTAACAATCCCTCATGCAGATACCTTAAGTGAAAGTAAAACATAAATAACCAAACATTTTAAAATTTTGCATTAAGTATATCGAAAAAGCTTCCAAAGTTATGCTTTTTACATTCATTGTGTTTTCCAACGCGTATTTCAGAAGTAACTCTTTAACTATCGTTTAAAAGTTACGCGATTCGCTCCCCAGTGCTAGTGTTTTTCATATAGGTACGCATATGCGGTGTATTGGGGGGAAGGGGAAAGAAGTACAAATAAGTAAACTTTTTCTGAAATAAGTAAACTCTTCGCAAATGTTGTCAATGTCATTTTACTGCATTCCAGAGACTTCGAATTAGTTATGATAGCAGCGCAAAGAAAAGAATCGTATTTAGAGAAGACGTATATATACGTTTGGGGTTCTTGAAGCACCCGTTGAGTTAGTCCGATATAAACGTCAGTGGCAGTTATACGCTTAATCGATTATTTTATATAATCGGAAAATAAATTTAATACTGACGGGGAGAAATGTGATTTATTCACTTAAGTATTACTGGGAACACGATCCTTAATGTGTGAATTTTCTTATGAAGTTGTATGAAAAATTCATCTACGAAATTTCTATTGATTTCACTGAAGACATGTTTCTAGTAATTGCTACTGTTATTGTAGTACTAAAAATATTTAAATGTGTGTAGTTCGAATGTTTATCG
The DNA here is from genome assembly GCA_019973975.1 of Trichonephila clavata. Taxonomy (NCBI): domain Eukaryota; kingdom Metazoa; phylum Arthropoda; class Arachnida; order Araneae; family Nephilidae; genus Trichonephila; species Trichonephila clavata. The sequence goes on along the minus strand of BMAO01036005.1, from coordinate 5,150 downwards.
GTTCATAGGAAGTGTATTCAACATTTATCAGTGCTGTGTGTGTGTGTTCGTAACTTTGAAACTAATGCGAATTTTTCAAAATTTCTATTTCAGGCTCCGTAGACAAGTCTTAACTATATATAAGTAAAAAAATATTATTATAGAAGCATTTTCCAGAAACGGAGAATGTTTTGAAAGCATGTCGTTCTTATTTCATTTTTATCCCAAAATTTGATTGAAGTAATTTTTTATTACAGTAATATTTTTAAGACGATATCATATGCTATTCTAATTCAAGCTACATTAAATATCAAAAACAGTATTCATTTATACGCATTTTTAAAATCATGAATTTGAACGTAGTCGAAACATTAAAGATTGAACCTCACTCAAAAATTAAGCATCACATATGTGATTAAACAATGAAATTCATTAAACAATGAAAAAACACAAGAAATCAATAACTTAGTTCAATTTGCCTATCAATGGACTGAGTTTCTGAAATTAGAAAAAAGGATTTATACAAATTTCTTCACTTCAGGAAAAATTGCTGGATGGCGCACTTTATCGTGGCGAAATTATAACATTTTTATCCTTATTATATTGTAAAATTGCATTGTAAAAATACGGCTTAAAATAAATAAGTAATTTTTTGAAAACACTAAAAGACTAACATATTTATAAGTCATATTTATATATATATTTTAAAAATACTATATATACCCCTAATATAAAGTGCATTGGGCTAACCATTACGACAAATGCTGTAAATATTATTATTAATTTAATATTTTATTCAACACATGTTTAATATGAGAAAATGTTTTAATATTCTGTTTTCCATACTTGATTTAAAAACTCACGGAAACAATTTAATAAGTACCAAATAAATATATTCAAAAAAAATTCAAAAAATAATTTTTTTTAAATCTTTTTCATACTATTTTAACAAATCAGAGTATTTCTTGTTGTGAGAATTTCAACTTACTCTATTCTTTTAGCAGTGAGTGAGTAACATTTCCAGAGACGTGATACCAAAATCTGGTTATAGCCTTTGCTACAGAAGATATGTTCACAGAACTTCAAATTTAATTACAAGTTTGCATTTCACAAATTCTCCTTTTTACAAATCACATTCTATTCTTCGCAAATAGCATCTTCCCTTTAGAAAATCGAATTTGACCGTCGGGAAAACAAGTTTTACTTCAGCTCACATTCTTTGCATTTTCCCTTCCAGATTCTCTAAGTAGACACTGAGAGTCTTAGAAAATACCGAAAACAGTATTGAAATAATCCACAAGATTAGAAACTTCCATTAAATTCACAGAAATACATAATAACTGAGTATTTCTAGTTTTTATCACACATAGATTTTTCCCCGTTTTTACTGGAGAATATAGTATACTTCAATTTCCATAAATACATTAGGCAGTAAAGAGAAACGAAAAATAGTTCCTTACGTACAGTCGTGGTAGATTATTACTCTACTTTACTTGAATGATATTGCTTTGAAAAAAAGATGTGGCGTATTCGATTTAGGCTCTCAATTACAAAAAAGAAACATTTATAGTAGGTAGTGCTGTATATAAAAACTATTTTGGATTTTTTAGGTGATATATCATTCTACACAACTACTTTACTCGGTTTAATCTCTTGAGAAGACTCGGTACCCCAAACTATCCGACAAAACTATCGTGGTTTTTTTATTTAAGTTTATTCTTTGCATTATTATCTTTCGATTGATATATCACTTTTGTAAGTCAGAAAATTAGAAATTGGGTAAAACTTTGTTGACAAAAACTTTGTTAAACAAATTTCAATTAGTTAATTAGGCAATTCGACCACGCTCCCTTTAAAAAAACAAAAAAAAAGCTTTTTGATGAAAAAAAATATTTTAAAAAGAGAAATAATATTTATAAAAAAAGAAGCTGTATTATATAAAGCAGGATATTTCCGAGGAATTACAATATGTAATTTTTTTTCTTTGTGAAATGTATGAATGTAAAATTTTTGAATTAAGGTATTTTATATTAATAATTTCAAATTTCAGTTCTTATTCCTCATATGTTTTTCATACAAATATAATACTTCATTTTTACGTGAAGAATAAAACTAAAATTTCTGTCATGATAGAAAAAAAATTTAACATTTTTCTTGAATTTTCTGGTGCAGTTAAAAAAATTTATCTCTAAAAATTTATCATTTATAAAAATACATGGGTTGAAAAAAATACGAAAATGCAATTACTTTAAAGAAAAATACATAACGAATGTTTTAAAGTGGTATTTTAAGTTTATTTAAGCTTGCTATAATTATTTTTCCAGAATTATAAACTTTCAAGTAAACTTTCAGTTTGTGTTTTTTCGATACATTAGTGAATTATTTACACAATTATTTACCAATCATATCCATTTTTTTCATGCGTGTTATACATAAAAAGTGTAACAAAATTAGGGATCCATTTTGCAGAAAAGTAAACACTTTGTTTCGAAAAAAATTAAAATATAGGAGAGATATTGGCCTTTTTCGTTGAATTTTAGCATGCATATCAACACTTTAATTTTTTTTTCCAAAAGCAACTAAGCCATTGTAAAATCGATCCATAAAGTTGCTTAGAACATTCTTAAGAATATTAAAAACAATTTCTGATAAAAAAATTAATAATTACAAAAAGAGTAATATTTTCCAAATTTTCTTTAAAAAAAATTAAATTTTTAAAATTTTGTGAATATTATGCAAAAAATTTCATCTCGAATCTTTTTTTAAATAGAAACATTACATGAAATGCTAAAATATAATTTTAAAATACACAAATGAAAAAATTGCTCGAAGGGGACCGAGTCGTCTTAACTGCTTAGACCGTAACAGTACGGTCTATCAAAAGCTAACTACAGCTGGTTTTGCCCATATTCTGTACGAACCGTAATATTGTCTTCTTCCTTTCTTAGATTTGTGCATATTTTTTAATTCTTACTGTGAAATTATTAGTGCTAATGTTTTTGTGAGACGCAGTTTGTCAATGATGCTGAAATACTTCTTATACAGGATATTCCTTCTGGTGAAAGCGGGAAATTTTCATTAAAGACAGGAATTTAGAGTCTTGAAATTGTTTTATAAATAACAGGGGATGGGAAAGAAATGTACATATTCTTCCTTAAAAAGAAATGGAAATGGAGACATAATACAAAAAAATTCGATATTAGCTCTGTCCTCCTCCATGTAAGACTAAGTAATTACTTCCAATTGTGTGCACAATTGTGTTCCAATTGTGTTCCAATCTGTACACACACACACACATATATCCCCCAACTGATTGAAAAAGAAGTGCAAGCATGAAATTTTTTCGTAATTAAGAAGAGAAATTCTTTTAAGATATATGAAACATTTTTCATAGCATACAGAGTGTACTTATAAAAAGCAAGTATCTAAAGACTTTCGTGTTCCACTATTATAAAATAAAAAATTGTGTGAAAGCATTAAAACTGAAAATTAAATAAAATTTTTACATTTTCACATTCTATTAAGAGTTTTACTTTGTTATATGTAATATAAGAAAATGAGCTTTTTCTTAAAAAAATTTTGGACAAAAAGTTGACCACTTAATTTAATTCACATATATCTAAATAGTAAAAAATACGTTACATTAACGCATGTAATGGTTTAAAAATTACGACAAATATAAAAAAATACCCTTCAAAAATAGCTAAAATATCTATTTATGCAACTGATAAATAAATAAATAAAAAAGGATTCACATTGTTAAAGAACATATTTCACAAGTATTACGCAAATGATCTCAAAGTTGTCGGCAAATTCTTTCTTTTGTAAACACAATAAGAAACGGTGAAAGCATTCGTGAATATCAGACGCAGGTGGTTTTGTTCGAATAATTTCAACAGGGAGAGTGAAAATATCTACTCCTTACAAAGTAGCATTAGAGAAACTCATATTTACTCATCGGAATTGAATTGCGCTGTCAAGTTCTTTTCAGAATAATTTATCATGTGTTTTTAAATTTGCTTACTAGAGTAAAATAAACAAGCGAAGCTTTTGTGAAGAAAGAAATATAATAAAGATGTAAAATACACCTTTTTTACAAAATGATGTTCTGCATAAGCAACATTACATAAAGGGGATGGAATCAAAAATAAAAATACATTATTCTCTTTGATGTTTTCTTTCAAATTATGATACATAATTTGTTCGTTTGTTGTGTTTTGAAAATTTAAATGCAGAAAAGGAATGGTACAATACAACATACATGAAATATTTAGTGTCTACATAGAAGGTAAATTAACAGGCACCAATTCAGTGTAATTATCAAATTTCGAGTAAAAAATCAGGCAAAAAACATGTAAAATAATAATGAGTCAAGTCAGATAGTCACGTATATATACAAACTCGTATGGATATTTTTAATAGAAGTTTTTAAACAATGTTTCATCTTAAAGGTATCCGACTGGTTGCGACAACTTGTTTTAAAAAAAAGGAGAGGAGATTTTTTTGTTGTTATTTTTAGATCTGTTTAGTGCATTTTAACAAAAAATTGTTGAAATTAAGAAGAGAAAAAGAAATTATTATTATTAAAATGTAAAAAATTGAGAAAAAGTAGCATAAACGCGGTCCATTCTGTACCAAGATTTTATGAACAAATTTTCAATTTTTTCAATCTAATGTGTTGCTATATTATTCATTTTTAAAATGACCTTCAGGATAGAGATATTTTCTTTTTTACAAAACCTAGATCACTTTATTTCAGTTATTATATGAAATTGCTTAAACAAACAGTGATTATATTCTCATAAGGGACTGTAAATTTTGTAATAAACAGTGATTGATAAATCTGAAGGTTAAAACACTTTTACTATTAAACAGAACATACACAAAAAATTCAGTTAATTATTTTCAAAACTTTTGAGGAATCGCTGCCCCTCCCCCCGTTTGAACATTTTCAAAAAAACACATTTCGAGTAAAACCTATTTAAAGTATAACATTTTGCTTAAAGTAATGGCATCTGTTTTTACTAAAACACTTGTAGTTTTTGTTCTAGTAGACGGAAAATGATAAACTTGGTATTTTTATAAAGCTAATAAGATGGCTCATAAATAAAAAATTTTTAAAAATTGTCAGTTTTTGTCATAATTAACAATTTTAAAGTAGTCGGATACCT